>JAJEKV010000108.1:2060049-2204498 GCA_021234155.1 Isoetes taiwanensis | reverse complement strand
AGTGAATTGAATCAGGGAACCACTTTGACTCCTGACTGTGAACCATGACCACCACCCAGCGGTCCGAGATGGCCACCCAGGCGGGCTCCTGTCCGATCCTGTTCGGCTGAATGCCATTACTCCAGCCAGTTTCCAACCCAAAACATTTCTACGGGCACCTAATTGAAAAGGGCAAGCACACAAGGAAGCTATCATACAAAATAGCTGCGGACCCATGTCATGAACTTGGGAAACAAAAACTATTAGAACAGAAACATGGAGCCCATAGATATACACACAAAAATGCCCAAACATGACCACATCATTAGACAATACGGTTTGTATATAAATGGGCATAATATGCCAAAGAACTCTATTCTAAATGTTTATATTTTATGTGACATAGAGGCTTTAGATAAATTTGTAGTTTACTAGTTTAGAACACAAATACATCTAAATCCAATGATTTAAATCACGATTTTAGCACCAAAGATCTTCAGCTAATCATAAAGTCATGGTATCGAGTATATTCTATTGTTTTGAAGTAAATAATTTGGATTGTGAAAACATGACTTTAAAATGATTTAAGTCACTTCATTCTTTCCTCGGCTATGGAGGGCAACCTCCGAAGGCGACTTTGTTTTTATATTACTTTTTTTTGTCTAATAAGGAAATTTAGATTATTTAACACATGCTCATTATGTAGCCTAAGATAAAATATATCTCAATTGATAAATATTGGGATATTTCTACGCTATCGAATAGATTCGTAACATTTCACGAATTGTATAGCATTAGCTTAATAGAAATAGAATAGAATAGAATAGAACAGTAATGGTGAACAGAATAATAGATTTTTTATCTATCGGCATTCAATTAGCTCTATGGGACCCAAACAAAGAGAGCAAAGCAGCGATACCGCTGTGGATTAAAAACCCTCAGTCTCCAAGAAAGTTTTAGGGAAAACCAGTAATAAGTATTTACAGTTAATCGTACTATATAGACACCCAATATCATCCCTAGGGACACAAATCAGTCCGTGCATCCATGGGACCTCGGAGGCATGACCCAAATTAAAAATAACCCCCGTATAATCAGATGACAAGACTTTGAGTGTTTTAATCTAGGGTTTTAAAAATCGCTCGTATAAAAGTTACTTGATGAAATTTTTGACAGAAGGGTGTTGTGCAGAGACATTTCTGTATTTCTTTAATTTTGATAAAAGTGTAATGTAGAGATATATCTAGCTTTGTAATGACCCAGGTAGCTATATCGACAATTTTTAATAAGTAAATGCCTTTTAAAAAAATTGCATAAAATGAATTGATGGTTATCTCGGCAATCTTTAAGTGTAAATTTATCACATGGGGCTTTTGCCAGATGCACCTATCTGCATTTTCAAGAAATCGATATGTATGATGATTGCATACTACCTTGTTAAAACACCTTGTTTTGAGCACTATATAAGGACGGAATCGAATGACTTGTTTTCATTCACATTAATGCTTAAAAGCCCCAAGAATAAACAAAACTAAAGAGGGCAATTTGCGTAGCTCAATATTCAGACTTCTTGTTTAAAGGAGTCGGAAGAATTAGAGGGCCAATTAAACAAAATAGAGAAGATGAAGTGGAAATCAATAGCAAGTGGAGGTTACCTATGCATACTTTTGTTTTTGCACTTAAGATATCACTCAAGAAAACCAAGCCAAAAGAACAAGGACAAGAGTAGACTTCATCAGCCCATCTTGCTTACAGTTGTAGAAGTCGCTTGCTTACAAAGTTGGAAGTTTTGCTTGCCCTCGCACTCCGTGAGAAGAGAGACGTAAGTATCAACAAATACATCAACAACCTCGGTAGAATAGACGAAGGAGATGGGAGACGGCTACCACGAAGGAGACAAGTAAAAAAAAAGTAAGAAAAGGTATGACGCAATGTGACATGTGGCATGCTAATGCGGGCATAACTAGAATTGCACCCGTGAGTTAGGGAAAGGAAAAGAAAAAAGGCATGATACGGTGTGACACGTGGGTAATGCTAGAATTGTATGAAATCGTGCACCTGCTGTTAGGCAGCCTACTAAAAAGAAAGGATGGATTAAGCACTAGATTACCAAAACTTCCAAATCCTATGTTTTTTGTCTATCATGTGAGAAATTAATCATATTGTCATATAAAAATCATAGTCCATGCACAAAACCAATTTATATTCCAGATGCCCAACCAATCCCTGTGTTGCTTCCCTCGCAAACAAATTTCTATAACGACATCTTGATCCACAATGGCTAAGCACCATCACGACACCTCAAAACCAAAGTACTAATCGGGCCATCATCAGACCACACGCCTCCACAGCCCTAGCATTCAAAAAACCAATTATTACTAGCCATAATAATAAATCCAAAATGCCACATGTACCTTTTTGCAAAGGAAGTAAGAACTTAATTTAGTTCGTGATGCTCAAAAACTTACTCATATTCATGATCAACCATACATATAGGACACAAAATTTGTTTCCTTTGCATATATGAAAAATATAGCTGTGGGTACTTTGCACAAACTTTCAATAATTCCGCAAATTGAATTATGGAATCCATTTTGCATTTTGAGTGAACTATTACTTCCAAGGCATTCTGTTCAGCATAAGCATCATGATCATTTCAATATTTTGCTGGTCAAGTAGATCATGAAAAGAACTTACGACCCAAAGACTTACACATTGCATCACCTATATGCTTCAAAAAACTACAACGTATCATGGATGTGACTTCCACATGCACCTGTGAAGTTGCACCATTGGATTGGACCCTTCATGAACACTTACAGGTGCTAAAATGCAAAGGCTCCTGCAAACAATCTCTTTCCTCTTTGCGCTTTGATTGCATATTTCCTAGTATTAGAATTGCTGAACCTGCAAACGTCCATTTGCAAATCACTTAAATTTGTTGAAAAACGTACAAAGTAAGCCATCATTTCTGCAATTCTGCTAGATGAATTAAATACCTGACTATTCAGGATGGAAGCTTTGAACATGCAAAAATCCAATAATACTTTGATAGTCAGTCAATATCAGTTTCATATGTTTGTCTTCTTCTGAAGCGCAACGAGCTGCAAACTTGTTAAAACAAACTACCTGCAAACAATTACCTAACATGAAATATAACCACCTGAGCAACCTCAATAGATACAAGTATATCTGCTAGATGTTGCTAACAAGATGTTAAAAGATCTAATGTAAAAGAGCTGCAGGAAATGTGACACTCCGCTACAGAGTTTGATAGCCGAGTAAGCTTTTCAAACGCCACTAAAAGAGACAGCATTCCCATTCCTACATCAACATAGCACAGAGCAAAAAAGACTAATAAGATCTTTAAAACCATCAGGTCCACAGAATAGCCACTACATCCCTCTCTTAATATCCAGAACCAGACTTACGGTATTGTTTGTTGGCTTCCCAAGAGAGAGAATCTTTTCTTTACAGATGAATGTTAACCCAAAGTTGAATTTACACCATCTGCCAAACATGAGATACCCTATGGTGTAGGACTCCTGAAGTTAAAATAATGTAGAAGTTATCATATGCACAATTGATAGTCGCTTCTTGCACAACAATAAAGCACATGATAAGCTTATATAAAAGACCATTACTCCTACCAGAGAACTACTCAAGACATTGTGGAGCAACACCAAGTGAATGTAATGCACACGCATGAACTTCACCAGGCAACCTGCATAGTAACATTTCATATTACATCTCTCATGGCAAAAAGTTGCTAGCAAGAATGCGTAGAAGTAATTGGTCTAAAGGTGTCAACAACACTAAAAGCTACACAGGTCTGACTTTAATCACGGCCCAAAGTTCAACCTTACCCACTCAAAATGGTTTTCGAAAGTGCTTAGGCTTTGGATCAAATGACTTCCATTCTTTGCAGGTAAAAGGGCAGGTTCACAAGACTCTAAGAGCACGTTGGGTCTATGACCCAACAGATTAGACTATTTTCTAAAAATCCTCTCCCTAGATCTAAACCGGCTGCATCAGAACCCTTAAGTCATATGATCTAAAACATAGGAATACCTAGATTCTTACTAGTCCCATGTTATTACGGCTATACTAATTTCTGCCTGGTTTTGTAAAATTCCTCTTTGAAATGCTACTTTCATATGAAATGTGTCCGGTGTCTGCGCTCCTACTAAAACCAAATAGATATCAAAGTAAAATTTTCTGCCTACCTTGGATTCGGTGTAAGGAATGAGACAAACTGGCTGTGAATAGGAGGATATGTGGTTGCATCCAAACTCAGACATGTAAGCTTTGCACCTGCCAGTAGTTTCCTGTCTATAGTCTTCAAATCGAAGTGCTAGTATATTCGCCGCCACTCTGAGCCACCATAAATCTAACAAAATTAAAATTGAACATTGTCCACTCTTAGAAGTAAGTAAACAAAAGACTGTTAGTCTAAAGCACCACTACTGACCTGCTGCTACCACGAGGATCTTCATTAAGATTTAATTAATAACCTGGTTTTCTCTCTTTTGTTTCTTTTCATCAAGAGCCTGTGTTCCAGCATTCGGCATGCTATTCTTAATGCCTCTCTCCCTACCTGTATACATTCAATAGATGAAAATGCACATGGTAAGCATCATTTGGTGACAAGAAAATAAGGAAAGTTCAGATCCTAAAATTTGAAAAAGCACTTACCTCTGAGTTCTTTCGCCGAACCAGCACGGTCACTGTAGTTAATATTACTCGCAGGTAGAGTACCCAAAAATGCCTTGAGATGCCAATGAGCTTCCATACAAAATTGGTTGGGCTATGGACACCCCTGAGCTATAAACGTAGAAGGAGCGATAGGTGATGGGAGATTCCAGATCTCCATCACCATAAGAAGCCCTCCCATGGGAACACCGCCTCCAATTATCTGTAAATTAAACGTCAAGGAAATTAAATGGCAAAAGACAAGTACTGAATATTAAGTGCGAAGGATATTGTCAAGGCCAGAAATCCCTGTAGAGACGAGCACTGTCCCATTGGGTCCGTTTTGTGATCCAGCAACAAGTAACCCCGCAGCACTAGGCAATCTTCGGGTGAAGCTCCCTGTACTTCTCTCCATGGCGTACTAAAACCCTAAAACCTCTGCCAGTTAAAAGTATATCAAAGAATTAGAACATATACGTTCCTATTACTGCAGCAAAAAGTCATCCAAAATTGGCATGCCTAGAAAATATTATCCTCTAGATTTCAAGCAGACTGGACCCAATGTAAAATAGGTAATGAAATTTCATGTTGTATATAGTGGTTAAAATGTGTAGTTGAGTGGTGTGATGCCGTGCTCCACTCACGACATCCAGGTTGCTCGTTCCCACAAACAAATATTATTATATTTCACCAATCATAGGATCATTCTAATGATGATACCACAAATGCATGATGCAACACCAATGAGCAACTGGAATATTTTTAGAAAACTTGCAATTTATGTTGAGAGCATCATTCTCCTTCCACATATAACATACGTTTAATTTTGCTTGCTACAAATAATGTATACGTAGGTGTGCTTTTATGGACCTTATGATATTTAAGTATACACTTTGCTAGATGAGATATATGTAAATTTTGTATTTTCATATTTGATTAATAATTTTTTTTGCTCTCATCCTTAAAAATGGAGCAAAGTACAAGACAGGGTTGCCCCGGTCCTCGGCTGTGCTTCAGTTGTTTTACGTCCCCGGGTAAAAACAAAATGCAGGTTCAAACCTTAGTTCCGAAGATTATCTCAGGGGTTTAACTTTAAATATCTAGTTTGTACTAATACAACTATATTCCCACCTAACAAAGTTGTATGATTCCGCCAAAGTTAAGAATGCATTTCTTGTTTGCTCCCACATAATAAATCCAAGGCATTTTGGGATTAGGCACTAGTTTAGACACAAATAGATTTTGCATGATATTGTTATTGGTATCATGTGTTTGAAATTTAAAAACTTTCTCACTATAATAAAGGTAATAAAAGAATGGCCTTTAAGACGCTTAATTATCTCAAATGTCTCGGAATTATTTAGTTACCTAGAAATAAAATTTATTTGATGGTTCTAGTGTGAGTATTTCCTAGATGAAAATTGCCTCTAAATTGAGTTAACCAAAAACTTCCATAGCTCGAAATTAAAAAAAAGGAAGGATATCTGAGCAATTAAAATGCAATTGTATCTTTCAATGTCAGCTTAAATGGGCATTAGTCATGTATATTCTTTTGTACCGTAATCTATACCTGGCGGAATGCCAATTTGATGAACCCTAAAAATAAGTGAATACTGAGTAATCATTGCAATATTAGTGGTCATACACTCATGAAAGATGCAATGTCAATAAAAAGAATTAGAATTTATAGAATCATCCAACATATACAATTACAAAAGAGATAACATGATTGTCCCTTCTTGCTTAGATCACATATGGCAGACACCAAATCCAAAAAAAGCAAGGATTATTTATGTTTTGACAATAAGGTCTTTTGTTTCTTGAAAACCAATCACTTTATTTCGTATGTTTGCACCACCCAGCCTCTCTACGCTTTCTGTTTGGTATGTTCATTGGGGCATAAATAATGGTTGAATGACTAATTCATGTTATTTAGTCTAAGTTAAAATGTGTACACCCTGCCCTGTCGGTGAAGTCATATGTAAATTCCATTCTTAGTGAAAACTTAGATTGTGCAATATTTGAACAAGCATTTCTAATAATGCCATGAAGATGTAGCTAACAATGAGTTTATTGACTTCCCAACCTCTAGCCCATTAGAGCGACATCTCCAGCCCATTGATAATTAGCTTTCAATGTTTCTATAGTCCTTGTGTTTAGAATGATGTAACACACGATAAGAGATTAGGAAGTGCATTTGGAGTAATCAGCACTGCCATGATTCTAAGCCTACAAGGCTTCATGCAGTATGATGAACGTCGTCGCGGCGTCGCGGCAGACATAAAGCGCCATAGGAATTGAGATCTAATAGAAACAAAGATCCTTTCCAAGCAAGTGACGAACGCACTAGAGCAACATGCATGTGGCTAGGTATTAGCAGGTAAGCCAAGAGGTCACACTAAACTGCCGCCATTTGAAATTAAAACTGGCTGCAGGCCCCATTTTACATTTAACAAAACACAATGCGACCGACAAAAGATAAGGGCCTGTTGTGCACACGCCTCTCATGAAGATCAACACTAATCTGTGCAAAGCGGAAAAGGATCGCAACCGTCGGTTGGCTATGAAATACCATGTTCAACAGGAGGAGCTAACACTGGGTGGCTGGGACACAGATTTGGGCGATGGCATACTATTTTTTCAGCTCTATACAAATACCGAGTCATAAATTATTTCGTGAACCAAATGGTCAACGGGTAAGATGTGGTGTGAACCTAACCAACCCTACATTTAACAAAACACAATGCGACCGACAGCATATAAGATAAGCATTTAATTTGCCCATTTGGGAACCATCAAAATACAGTACACGCTCTCACATCAACACCGTCCAAATTAAGCGAGTTAGGATCGCAACCGTCGGTTGGCAATGAAATACCTGGCCTGTTCAGCGGGTGATGAGCTGACACTGCGGGCTGTGACACAGATTTGGGCCTAAGCATACACAATGGGAACATGTGGTGTGAAACTAACCTACAAAACACAATGCGACGGTTCAAAAGATAGGGGCCTGTGTGCACACGCCTCTCACAGATCAACACCGTCCAGCAAAGCCAGTAAAATGCGCACCGTCGGTTATTATGAAATACCCTGTCGAGCAGGTGAGGAGCTAAGATCAAGTAGATTTGGGCGATGGTATTACTCTGATTTTCCAAGGCTCTGTTTGGAGTGATGCTTAATTTTTGATTGTAAGCGGTGCTTTCCGGCGCAGGCAGCCGGGTCGAACAATGTCACCACTGCAACATCTGCTGGATCCTACCACTCTGCACCAAACTGAGCAGGTGGATAAATTACATTGCCTATGCTTGGCTCATGTGGGCTGCTTTTGGCCTTCTTCCCATCATCTGGCCTCTTGGCTGCCAACATGGCCAGAAAACCTTTGGCCTCCTGCCCTTCCAGGAGCAGCCCAGTGTAATATGCTTTAATCTTTCGGGCCCTTTCTCACTTTGATCAATCCTAGCCAATATTTCCATTGCAGTTATGCCTGTGAGTAACTTGTGGTACACTGAGCGATTCTCGCCTTCACTGCTGATGGCGAGAGCGGCCATGAGGAGATAGTAGTAAGTATGTGGCCATGGGGCTTCTTTTGTAGCTGGTTTTATGTGGACTGCTGTTTTACTTGGATTAATCAGGCCCAAAAAGTGTTTTCCCGTAGCTTCTTCCCTTTTACATATCCCCATGCTTTTCTAAGCTGAACAACTTGCATGTCTAGGGGTGCCATCTTTAGGCCTTGCTGGTACCTTGTCACTGGTTTCTGGGCGTACCTGCTCTATATTGCTGGATGGTACAACATTTTGAAGGTTTAAAGCTTGTGGAGGCCAATCAGGTGACATAGTTTCTTCCAAGAGTGTTCAAGTGAATTGCTATTCAATGCGCCCTTCAAACAAAAGAAAAAAGACTTCAGATATATGACTAATAAGTTGGTCCAATTCGCAAGATATTGGGCACACACTTTTCCTCGGGTTGAAACTCTGTCTTATTCACCCCAGCATATTTATTCCGGCCTGATGGGAACATTTGCTGTCGTTGAATCCCCACTCAACCAAAAATGTTCTGTGTTGGAGTTGCCCTACAAAGTATGAGCTGTGATACTATAGTTCTACGCACCTCTTGGTAAAGGTTCTCTTGAATTACAATTGTTTATTTTCAGAGAGATCATATGGAAATATATACATTTAGGACATGGACTGGAAACAACTGCATCCAATAGCTTGTTCTATTCTCAGATGTGGAAATAAATCTATGCAGTTATTCTCCCTCCTATGTAAAAATCTTGCCCTTAACAAAAATTTCAGCCATCCCCATATTATACTTTATCAATTAGTGAACTGATCTACAATCGTCCTCCACTATAATCGGGATTGGTTGAGGAAGTGTTGCTACCTGGCCGAAGGTTGTTTAAAAATAAGATATTATCCTACTCTGTACAAAGAAATAAGATGTGGAAGATCTCAAGTAGAGATAAATATTAGACCATAAAAATAGAAAATTTATTAAATTTTTAAAAAAAAAATAATCAATTTTTGGGTGTAAAACAAACTTTATTCATAGTATACATGAGATTAAAATCTTGGGAAGAAAACAAATGTTTAGTTTAAGAAATGTAAGAACTCCCAAACCACCTTTCTTTCATTCTCCAAATCTTAGGATCACATGCACAAGCTTTATATTTATCGAGCAGATAAAGACAATTCGCCTTTACATTTACCGTGAAGAAAGTAAACCCAAATAGCTACCATAAATTGTATTTTCTAACGCTGACGGATGGTATTTATTATGTTGCAGATTGTCTATCTAAATTTGGATATGAATGGATACAATTAACTTACATTCAAGCTATTTCACAACGCATATAGCTTCGGAATGCACGCGACTGCACATCTATTCACTCATGCATGGGCCTTGTTGAATTGTCTAATAACATGCGGAATAACAAAAGGAAAACGTATAATTTTTCTCCCCAAGTTATTATTCGGTAGGATGGCTTCAATTCTAATGGCATTATAAAACAAAATCATAGCATGCTTCAAATAATAACCAACCTTGTAATGTAGTAACTGAAGCATTGCTTGAGCAATAAAAAATGCAATGACAAACACTAGAAATATGCTATTTGCAAGGGCCAATAGAATCGCCGCAAATAGAAAAGTTTGATATTGAGAAGTCACATCCAATGTCATATTGTAAAACAAAATTTTACTTTGGTGCAAACTCAAAAAGTAATACTCACAAAAATCTTAATTATCAAGTAATCATAATCGAAATAAACAAAGACAAAAAGCTTGACAACTCTAAAAGACACCTTCAAAATGCAAGAACGCTTGTTGTACAGTGCCCCCTCCTTTTTTCGCCATTTAGTCTCGATCTATTCTAGAACTTCTATCTTGTGTGTAAGTATCTTATCTTATATCTTATGATGGTGGTGCCATTTTGCAAATGAATGCAATATGCCTATGATAAAGGCAAATAGTATAACTAAACTGCAAGAAAATTTAAAGGAAGAATTAACTCTTATATTATAGCCTCCCAAGACTAAAACAGGGAAAATAGAAGGATAACAACCAAAGAAACATGGAAGATGTTAGGATCTGAATCTATTGTAATCTCGGGATTACACTACACAATACGCTGTGAAGACCTAGTTGAGATAAGGTCACAAGAATACAATGGGCAACCTGCAAAGAGAGAAATAATTTACCTACTTTGTTTGGAAATTCCTATTATGATGATGTGTCAGGATACCGCTATATCGCTTGAAGGGCCTAAAAGGTATGTATGGAGAGCATTGATCCTTGGCATGCCCAAGGCATCTTTCTATAAATACTGAAAAGGTGAGGGAGGAGCTAAAGTGTTCTCTCATGGGATACACTTGCACTTTGCAAAACCGTGAGCAAACGTTTCTAGAGCCTCAATCTATGCCTCCCCTAAGTCCAAAGTGAATGAGCATGGTGTTTAATAGTCCAGAGAATATTGCCACATCAATACGCCCGTATATGCCCTTAAAGAAGTAAATGCAATTTGTAGCTTCGCTGTGAGGACGAGTTTTTCAATCAACTTTTCGCAGTTATGGAAAAGTCACTTTTTATGTGGTTGTTCTTTTCAACAAATGCCTTCTCTAAGTACTACTTATATTCAACTCAATGATAAGACCCTGTAATGTCAAAATATTAAGCCGCCAGATAAAATGGACCAGCACACAAGACTTTCTTGCCAAAGTTAGATCCTCACCCAAGTGTTGTCAATATGCTTTTCAAATGAAAGTAAGCTTGGCGGTGGGTTTTAACTCATGGGGTTTTAACTTCCATGTGAAGCTCCATTTTCAAGTGCTTGAGAACACTCTTGGAGTGAGTGCACTATAGAGGGAGTGAGACTCTCACCTATTTTGATGCTTTAATGGATGATCAAGAAAGGCAAATAAGAGAGCTAACCTGAAAAAGTATCAAAAGACACAAAGAGAACATGGGATGAAGTCAAATATATAGAAAACACCCGCTATAAAAACTCCGCGGTTTAGCTTCATAATTGTTGAAAGAAAACAAGAAATCGTATGGATGTTTGGGATAAATGTCATAGCTTAATAGCAATAGGGTCTTCAAGATTGTGAAGTGGGATTTATGATGGTAGACCACACACATGATGATATATAGATGCATTTTTAGAACCTTTCTACTAAGCTTAAAAAGAGAGAACATGGCAAACCTCTCTAAACTCATGGACATGTTTTGAGAACTGCGACTCACCCAATCCTATAGTACCTTTTGTGGACGAGTAAGCAGGCATTGGAAAATCATTTGTAGAGGGATTTTTAAGTGAGGGTTAGGTGCCAATGTTAGAATTGCTCGATGGCATATAAAGAAAATATCCCAAAGATTTATCAGCTGGGAATGCAAGCTACACACTTTGCTACATAATGAGCATGTAGTTGCGTTAATTCTAAATTTCATTATTAGACAAAAAATAAAATAGCAGAACTGCTAGTGGTTGGGAAGAAGATCAGGTAGATGATTTGCTGAATTTAATTGTAGTAATGAGAATTTCGGTGGCATGCTAAGAGAATATGTATTAATATATGAATCTTACATTAGCATCTCGGGAATGGTCTCAATTCCTCGTGGGGATTACTACGGTGTTTTGAAGCAGCCTATATTAGTAGCGCTTGTTGGGCTGGGAGTCTCATTGCCGTGATTGGCGACATGACAGCTTGTTTCACAGGTTTTATTCAAGGACAAAGATCACGCATTAAAGAGCTCCAAAGCGTGAACACTCTCCTCACCACCAAGGATTGCGCTAGCCTTCTATTGTGCAGCTCGCTCTTGTGCCTCCGCCATGGCGCAGCAACATGAGTGGGAATGCTCCTCTCTTTGAAGATGGCCCAGCCCTTGGTGCCTCAGACATCACCAAATACCGCTTGACGGCGTGGTGGAGGGAGTTGTCGGCGTGGACCGTGATGCCTTTCTACGCTTCCTCGCTTGCTCGTGGTCTCTATGTATGTGATCGCTCGCTTGTTCTGACTATTTCTCCTGTTATGTCCATGTTGGCTTACATATGTATCTGAAATGCCGGTCCTCGTCTAGCCGCTTTCATCTCGTCTTCTCTATTAAGGGCAGGTGTAATTACACTTCGTGGACCGTCGCTCGGAGAACATTTTGATCATGGCCATCCCATTGTAATGTCGTGACGTCCTCGTGGTGCACAACGCCGCGGGTGTTACGACGATCTTGCCGAAAGCACTTTCTTGTCGATGATGTGGGTTCTTAGGCCCGGAACAATAAATTTGTCAATGCTGAAAATGGTGGATAGAACTAAAGTAACTATTACTTCCCCAAGTAAACAAAAAAGCATGAAGGAATACAACAGTTACAAAATCACTCACTAAAAGAAACCTCAAAAACTTAAAGCCTGAAAGAAAGCAATGTTCCCACTTACCTCTCAAATCCATTCGTTTCTATGGTAGATGATGCTATAAATATCATGCATGGTCGCCTAGCGCCCCAATTATCCGCTGGCAGGATGTTACCCTATAGGAAATCCCTATAGTTATTTATTTGCCACAATGCCGTGAAGAACAATGCGTTTCTTTCTGTCGCTTCATTTGAAGCACCACCTTAAAGCCTGCTTTTATGATAACCATCTCCACATTCATCACAAATGCATTGTGAAACCGTGATTCTCCAATCCACATAAAGAAAAGCAATAAATCGCTTTAAAGCATGCAAATTCTAGATGAACATAACATACCTATTTCACAAGCTCCTTCGGGATAAAATCCCCTATTGTTAGGGTTACTTCCGTATTAGAATCAATTTTGGTTTGCTACGAAGCTCAAGAGGCTGCAAATTAGTAGCCTTGATCTCTTCTCACATGAGTTCCCCGCGACATAAGAAAAAAGGTAATGGGACAATTAGATTTCAACTTGTCATACTAGAAATGGGAACGCGGGCATGGTATAAACAATGCATCAAGCTTCCGACACTCAAAAATCTCCTCATTTTGCAAGGGCACACATTTTATCAACTCCCATAAAAGGGTCACCGCTAGAAGTAGTGGAATACTACGATTGAGAAGTACCTCAACTATTTTCTTCATGAATTCAGATTCATGCTCCCCTCAAGAGGTGTGTGAAACTTACCAAATAACGACGCTTCGCAACTAGCATCCTGATTATGAATTCCGCTTCAGAAACCCTCGCGGAAATCCGGGTGGAAATCATCCCGCGGTCACTCATCATTGCTTCCAACCTAACTTGAACTTCATCAGATCAACTTGAAGAGGGAAGGAGATGGGGAGACGGCCAAGGCCGATGTAGAGGAAAACAAAACGAAAGGAAAGGCGACGTATGGCACGCCCCATCCATGTGGCTATTACGTGATAGGCTAGAATCTACTTAAATTGTGCATCTTGAGTTAGGCAACCTGCTAATAAAAACAAGATGCTAACGCATCAGTCAAGGTTCCGGTGAAGAAGACCTATTGATGTGTCGACATCTTTGCATTGTATACTATGCAAGTGACAAGAATCATGTTATGTGACTTTTTATCATTGTAATACGCGGCTTAGGGCACCTATATAGACCACAACATAACATTAAGCAAAAGGTCAACAAATGTGACCATACATGAAACATGCAATTGTTGTAAAACACTTATGGAAACATGTATCATATATGAAATTAGACAATATATGTTTGTTACATTTGCGACCAATTTACTTTATGTTTGCTTCACAAAAAATGGGATCCTATGGTGATTTGTGACTTCATTGACCTAAAAATATATGAATTACATGACATAAATTTTAGTTAATACTCAACTATTTTATGAATTTTAGCAAACTCACAAACAGAAAGGCACAATACTTAACCTTATGTACTACAAAGGCTAAGCAGAAACAAGCAAGGGTCTTACTCTCAATAGAAAAATCTTGCAAATAAAAAGACCCACCCAAATATAAACTAAAAATCTTCAATCCATCAGAACCTATGCAAAAACACATTGCAAAATTGTTAGATCTCCATTGAAATAACTAAGCAAGACCAAGCTAATAATTGTATAATATTTAGAATTACATGTAAAAATCACATTTCTGATGCATAATATATATTACTTTAGAATAATGGTTTTAAAAATTAGCTTTTCTCCATCATTTTTTCACAATTTCATGGATCAAAATGTATAACTAATCTATTAATAGAAATACTAAGCTATCAATTTCAATGTCCCAAATTGATAAGCTCTCCATAATCTCCCTTTTAGTATAAATTAGACCTTCTAGGCTCCAACATACTCTCCAACTTCTTTAAAGTCTCCATAACCGCCTCCAAATGTTCTATCAAGCTCTTAAAGCAACCATCACCGCAATAAAATTAGTACCATGAATTTACATAGAAGTTAAAGCTAGATCACTTGTACATAAAGCTGCACACTACTTCCTCGTGCTCCAAAATATCTATGTGACTTTTTGTCTGTGAAACTGCATAACCTTTTGAACTTAATTGAAAACATATGAGAAAACATCAATTGTCACACAGCTTTCAACTCTTGGCAAAGAAAGAGGGACCAGAAAGTATAATTATAAGGAGAAAAACACTTAGGAACTCGCTATTTCCTATAAATATATGAATATGCCAACCAATACAAGCTTTTGACAGACGGACAAACTTCATTGATGAAAGAAAAGCAAAAAAGAACCTAAAACAACTAACCATACGCATATTGGATGCCTTGATATATTGAGTATGCCCCATTGGTTGAGGCCTTGTGGCAAGTAGTCCACCTTTTTTATTCCTTTCTATACCTTCCCAGTCGCCTCCAAAGAGATACACCGTGCATAGGAGAATCTAGTTTACCTTTCACTATCAATTTGTCGTCATTCGCGCCATCATGGTGACTTCGTTCCGCCGCAATCAATCATGGCTTTACCGGTTTCAAGAATTTATCATCCCCACTATAAGATCATATCTTCTCCGCATTCATGACTTCCACTCATCGGCCACTCTAGCCCCACTCAAGGTCTATGTCAAAGATGATCCTCCTCCCCTTAGTGTGCCGAATGGCCGCTTGCCATAGCTAATGGCCTTGGCTTAGACTTCAATACCTTGTTCTTCACATGCAAATTTAGGAGATGCAAAATTGTGAGCTTACCAGATCTATGAGGACTACATATGGATTGGCCATCTATGATCCCATCGAAGCCGCTGCATACGATCGCATTCTCAATATCACTGCCTCATCGTTTGCACACATATGTGGCACTCACCATCTATGAAGTCTTGGCTCCTCATCACCGTCGTCAGCCCCTCGCCCCGCTTCTCGTTGGGGAATCCTACCACAAGTTCTGCTGGGCCGCCGCATGACTAATACCGGCAATCATGCGTTTCGTCCCGCTAGAAGCACTCAAACATAACTTTTTCAATGCATTCTTGTCTCTTTTCCTTCGGCAGACTATCTAGGAGACGTTTTTAAGAGCACGCCGATGCATTCTCAGGGTTTACGGGTCCCAAAGCTTTGTTCTCGACTCTTACCTTGCTGCCGGGCCTCCTCGATGGTGTGTGGCTGCTGATTGCTTACCCTGATATTGCCCCCGAGCATCGCCTCAACTCTTACCCTCGAAGGTTGATCAAGCTCGCTAGGAGTTGCCGGTAGCCTCCTCCAAACTTATAGCTTTATCTTCGCCTCAAGAATCGACCTTAAGTTGATTGCCTAACAAGCCTCTTGATATTGTTGTTCAACCCTCACCGCTGCTCCTTCAGACTCCGTGAACATGGAGCCTAAGCCTCATGAATTCTGAGATAATTTATCCACCGATAAGCTACCTGATTCAACCTCGGTGAAATCACGGATCTGCCTACTAGTATGAGACCTTTGGCACATAGTGCTTGTGGAAAGCCTTTTGCCGGGTCTTAAACCCGCATTGTTCCTCTTCAGCTTGTTGACTTAGCATATCCTTCCACCAGATCCTTCAGCCGTCCATTTAAGGTTAGTCAGAAAGTAACTTTCCTATATCCTGTCTTTCATACCGTGAGGAGTTGCCACAATTCTTCCATTTCATCAAGCCATGCTCAAAATTCTCCATGCCCGACTGTCTTTCCCCGAGAACTGCCCGCCTTTGTCTTCCATACGTTGCTCATAGCACTATCCACCTTTTGATAGTCATCCGCCTTTTCTTGCCCTTTTCCTTGCTCTAGATGTGTCGCGACCGACTGGGTTTGAGCTGTGAGCTGTCCTCACTGAAGAATTCGGGTTCCATGAGTCGAGCTAGATGATGATGTGGCCTCGTTCTTCTTCTTCCTTCTCCTATCCCCGACGCCTCGGTTAGCCCTCCCTTCCCCGCCGAGGGGCCTTTGTCACCTCCCCGAACACAAGGTGGATAGGTGGAGTGACCATCTTCCCGCGGCGCTCATCGTGAGGTGTCGTCAGCTTGATGAGGTGTTGCATCTAGTTCCTCATCTCGCACTAACCTTGTGTTGACCGCCCTCCGTGACATAATATCCTCGCCAAAAGTCTTCTTTGTTCTCTCGCCAAACAAATTCCTTTTTGGTACCCATTATGCTTCGAAGCCGGCCTTGAGATCCTCGCGACTTGAAAGCTCCTTATTTGCTGATTGATCATCAATGCATGTTATTTGGGTTAGATGTACATCAATCTTACTTGTAATTGAATTATCTTTATTATAAAGGAAATCATACAAAGCCTTACATTACAAAACGCTTAATAGCCATTAATACATAAGGATTACATGATAGAGTAGATATGTTCAGCACAATGGGTACAAGAAAACATTTAGCACAAAACTTAAGAAAATTTTACAACTATTCAATGGCCTCGGAAGTTCAAGAAGTTCTTGACATCCTCAATCGGAGGCCTTGCTGAAAGCTATGCTAAAGATGTTCTTTGTCATCTTCCTTCAAGTGCTCGGCCACCGTTCCTAAGTTCTGGTGTCAGTAAGGCTACCACTGAAAGTATTGTGACCCTAAGGTGCCCCTCTCGCAAAGTCGAGGCAATGGAGCCGCACGGCCCCGCTGAAAAGGATGATGTGGCTCGCGATGGGCGATATCTTCGGTCGCCGCCTCAAGCCCGAGAGTGCTATGAGAAGCGCCACGGATTCTTCTTTGGGCTGAACTCCTTGTGGAAGACTATCACGGCCCTGGCTGAGGGCTGGAAGATAGTAGCTGGCAGCCGTGGCCTTCCCTCGCGGCCTCGCCATCCAGTGCCCTTTCCTTTGAGTTAAAGTCAGCCAGAGGCATCCACGCCATAAGATCTTCATGATCTCCACATGCTGGCTGGGCGCTTGTCCAAGTTGATGCCGCTTGGACCCTTCCTCATGCTCCGCTCAACTGGTCGGCTTGAGCTTGGGCCCTCCTTGGTTTGTAGAGTGCTCAGGACCGGAATTCCTCCTCTCGAAATGATAGGTTCCTCGCCGCTTCTATAGATCTCCCTTATTCCGCCATAGGTTGCTATATCCTACATTGTCTCCCATAAGAGTGTTCCTCCGCCGCCTCCCTTGGAATCTCCCGTATGAGTAGTCGATGAAGTTCCAAGGCCTTCGCATGTGCTATCATGCCTAAGAGCTCACACCAAGACCCCGCTCCCGGCAATAGGGACAGTTGAGGATGTCGCTTGCAAAAATGTACTGCCGATGACTGGCTGGTGACAGAGCTGTGATGCCGAATCGCGGCTCAGAAGCTCTCATGTCGCCGCCGCCGCAAGGCCTCTACATGTACCTCTCGCGATCCTTGTTGCCTCCCCTCGCTTCCTCCCATTCTCGCGGTTTTGCCCCTAGCCGCCGTAGTCTTCATGGATCTGCAGAGATGGTGGCCCCCAAGGCCGTGTGCCATGGTATTCGTGAGGCGAGGACTCTATTCAGGATTTGATCCTGGGTCTCACGGGTATCAAGTGGCGCTTAAGTCTAAGGGTCGGTCAGAGGTTCCCCTACTTCTTGTTGATTGACTTATAGTGCATGAAAAGGCAAGGGTCAGTTCGAGACTTAAAGGTAACCTATGCCTATTGTGTCCGCAGGTCATGTAATCGGGCATGGTCCTAGTCCTATCCCATAGGTTGCTGCCTTTGATCCTCCCAACTCGACTTAAAGCTTGGGTGAGTGACTCAAGAGAAACCTAATTCTCCCCTGTGGGCAAATAACTTCCCAAGCAAGTGTGACCTCACGGGTCATATTGGCACATAAATGTCCGTAGTAGGTTGTTCTAGTCAGAGTTGTATGAAGATCAAACAAGTGGTCGAACACGCAGAAGGCTTGATCTACGTGAAGCCGATGGATGTGGCTTGCGCGATTGTACCATCTTTCAGTTAAGCCGGGCTTACTGAGTAGTAAGAGGTAGAAAATGGCTTGCAAAGATCAAAGTGGAGGTTCTAAAATCGCTTCTAAGGGCCCTGAGTGGGCTCAGAGAAGGAAAAAAAATGGCAAATGAGACCTATTTTATGTGACTATGGGTGACCCTCGGTTCAGGCAAAAAGGTACCTACCTAAGATCTACTTGGTTCTATGGCTCGGTGTCCAAATGAGCTACTCATGAAGTGCAAATTTGCTAAAACAAAGCAAGAAACACTACATGGCAATTTGTTGATCAAATTTTGCTAATTTGGTCAAATGGTTGACCCGAAAGTGAATCAAGGCTGATGGCTCCGCTGCTGCTGACGCAGACGCTTATGCTGGCCTCACCCGGGTTGGCCTATTTTGGAGCCATATTTTGGTGATTTTGGGGATTTAAAGATGCTAACATGGCTAATTGGGCCGCATTCTAAGCTAACTAGCAACTTATTTTTGAGCAAACTGACACCTAAAAGCATGTTTTTAAAGGCCGGGTGAATCACACAACGCCAGCCTGCTTCTGGGACGCAGAGGCCATTACGCCAAGTCTCAATCTTGCCATTCCAAATTCTTTGCTTTTTGATGATTTTTTTTACAAATTTTCGTTGTAGTTATGATTTCTAGGTATTCCTACATGCTATGAAGAATCTCTACCACAATTGGTTCTATTTCCTAAATTTCAAGCATCCAACATTTTTCTTCTAATTACAGGGAAAATAACTTTTATATTAATAAGAAAACACAAATTTGCTACGAAATTTTAACTTTTCTAATCAAAAATTTACAAATTGAGGGCCTAGGGCCCTCTCTCTCGCTAACTGCTAAGTGAATATCCTTTTGGCATAAGGGTAACTCTCTTTAGCATGGATGGTACGTAGACTCTTCCTCAAGAGCCGCACTAGCTCGCCTCGGCTGCTTCTTGCAGGCCCCAGTCATTGGGGTAACCCTATATAATCTATCCCAACTCCCCGCATCACTTCCCTAAGGAGACGTCAAGGGCTTTCCTTATTAGGAGATTCAGGCACATCCTATGCCTTATCTCCTGTGTAAACACCCCGCCGCACGTGTCGCTCGCCGCCCGGTGAACCCTTTTGGGTTTTTCCTCCCGGCCTAGGTGCGGCTTTGGCCGGTTTTTTCTACCGCCGCCCACAACCCGGCCAGACTCTCCCCGGGCGCAATACCAATCATTGTACTCATCCAACCACCTGAGGTACTCCCTTGTATGCCGCCATTGTGCCTTTAAATTCACATCCCCGCTCTGAGCGCCAATGCCCGCTCCCTCTACCTTCTCGCTTCTTCACCACCTTTGGTGCCTTCCGCCACTAGAGGGAGGCCTCGCCTGTGGTCCTGGGCCGCTCTCCTCCTCCCTCTTCACCATCCCCGGCCAGCCTCTTCCTCGCGGGAGGTTCCTGGTATAACGCATGGTCCGCGAGGTCCATCGCTCCTTCTTCGCCCTTGCTCCGCCAGCCGCCTTTCCCCGCCCCGCCTTCCCGCTTCCTCCTCTCACAGCCTCTTTCTCCTCCTACTTACTCCGCCACTTTCTTTTGCCTCTTCTTCTTGGGCACCGGCGGGCCCGCTCTCCCGCCTTTTCAACTCCTCGCTTTTCACCTCCGCTTCTTCCACTTCAAAGGTTCTATTCAAGTGGCTGGACTGCTGCCTTCTGCCCGGGCCGGCTGCAAGAGTCAAGCCGCTGGGCTCTCCTCGCATCGCGGAAGGGAGCCCGGCCGCCGCCGCCGCTGGGACCTCCGCTCGCTTTGGCCAAGGTGCTCGGGGACCTTCTTGATATGTCGACCTTCACACACGCTATGCCATGGAGAGGGTGGGCGCCTGTATTTCCCCGGCCGCTTTGTTTGGTGCTTAGCCATATCTTACTTCTGCCTGTGAGATGGGTGACGTAAGGTCGAAAGCAAGAGAGAGGTGGAGGTGAAAGGCTACTGAGAGAGAGAATGAGGTGTCGATATTTAAAAAAGGAGGGTCCCTTTAGGAATATTCTCCCACCATAATACTCCTATTTATTAGCCCCCTTATTAATTACACCATATTTAGTAATTATTTAATTATTAAGATATGTATAATCTTGTATTACTTCAGATTATACCTTATATTTTCGAATTTTCTAATGGTTTGAGGCGCCAATTATGGATTTGCGCCATTTTTCACCTCGGGTTCCGACAGGCGATTCTTCGACCTATTTTTAGGTGTGAAATTTGATGCAGATGCATAATTTTCACTCCAAATTTACTAGAAGATGAATTTGACTTACTCATTCCTTCGTCTAACACTTAACTCTAAGTCCTCGACCTAATTACCAGAGAAAACAATTTTCCCTATTTCATGGGTTCAACGGTGGAAATGTTTATTTCACACCTAATATAGGCTTGTTAGACTACTTTCATGGTTATACGCTCCCGGTCAACCAAGAACATCGCTTCCCATACCATTGTGACGCTTCCCGCTAAAGATATTTCCAGCGCTCACCAAGACACTCGCAGAAATCCCCCGTCCGCTCAACAACTGCGACGGCTCCTTCGCCTACCCCTCGCACTCGAGGTAATCCCCAAGTGAGGGAACATCGCGCTCTTCCCTATGGGCTCCTATAATAAATGGGGCTTATACCGTAACCAGCATCAAACATATACAAATACTACCTCAAGGGTAGTGCATCGCCACATATACCAATACAGCATGATAAGTACAAATCAGAAACATGAGAGCTCCACCTCGGGCCGTAATTAAGTAAGGAGGATGATTCCACCTGGCCAGGCCTCAAGATAAACAACGAGTCATGGCAATGGCGAAGTACGTATAGAACAATGGCTAGCGATTCACTCCATCCCCGTGCATACTTTGCAGCATGTATAAATCAGCTCACAGACTCTAGCCTTCCTGAGCACGCACTCCATGGCATCACCCATCTGGATCAAGCCCAGTTGCATCTCCTCAACCGACGCAGGCAAGGTTGCACTCCCTTCCCGTGGTTCAGAGGTTCCGTATGCTAGAGAATCGTATGCACACTCATTCAGACCTCACTTAACCCCCAAACGAGCCAAGCCAACACCCTGTATTCCCCGAGAGGCAAGGCCACTATTGCCCCAGAGGTGTTTCCACTCCATGCTCTACCTACACGTAAGTGACTCCACCTCATAAGCCTAGCCTTCCACTATGGGATCCCCGAAGCCCCCACTCTACAGGATCCTCCACATTCTCTAGCCCCCGCTATATGGTGCCGAGTCATATCATAGCCTCATAGCCCTGGTGGGCTCCTATGCACAGCCGCGATCTAATAGAACTAAGGGATCTATCAGGAGCATACTACATATGGCCCTAGGTCTCTACCCCCTTCCCAATACAAGAGGAGCAATCATGATCAACCATCATCACATAATCATCACATCATGAGAATAAAGAAACATCTTAACCTAATCATACAAATCTAACTAATGGTTAGGTTCATTGATTAGGTTCAAGATGCGTTGAACTGGGTTCTGTGGATGGCTCTTACTCTAGATACAGATATCAGCGATCTGGAATGCTAATTCCATAAGCTATCACAACTACTACCCTACATACCCGCCTCCTAAAGCTCTCCTCCGCATCCATGTGCCTCCATGTGTCTCACTCAATGGATGCCGCTTTTCCTTTGCCCAAGAACGAAGTCTACTCACTGGGCCGCCGCACCGGGCCTATGCCACAAGAACGATGTTCAAACGAGTTTCAACGGAGTAAGTGAGTCTCTAGGTGCTAGGGCCGGAAAGAGGCCTAGGTTAGGGTTTCCACCATATGTTGTGGGTCCACCTAGGATGCCACGCGGCACCACCTGTAGCGCCCCGGTGGCGTAGCCCACAGGTTAAGGCCACGGGATACTTGTCTTAACCTATGGTTGGCTAAGTTATGTGAATAACTTGCCATGCCCCTAGTGCCACAATCTATGGTATACAAGGCTATGAAGATAGATTTAGAGTTAGTGACGATCCGTGAATATAATGATGGTATATATTCCCCGACCGGCCACATTTGCACTTGGAAACACGTGGTTTTTGTTTGTATATGCTACTCTTGGACAAAGAATATGGCATCAAACATGGCAAAACCAAAAGGTTTCTTTTAAACTCGAGATCTTTTTCTTCACTCACCTTCATTGCTATTGCCGAGAACCCTACACAAAAACCTTTCAAGCTCCCTTTGATCCCTAACAAAGTTTAAGATCGCCCCGATTAAAACCAAGTGCAAAGACTACTTTTCCCTTCCCAGGCATTGATTGGGATCATGTGCCATAGCCTCTTGCCAAGAAAAATATATATTGAAAATAAAAAGTAATCGTCAAATGTGAGTTTAGAGAGCCATCGAGGGCCGGACCAAGCTCATGCACCCGCGAGACAAAGAAACACCAATTTACTATCTTAATCAAATTAAACCATCCAAGCAGCCAAAATAAAACAAGTACAATAAGGTCGCAAGGCTACAGATTCAAAGGTGAGATTTTATCTCGTAAAAGTTTATCTCGCGAATACACTAAAATTCATTGTCGTGAGATGGTTTCTCTTTCTATGTGGTAAAGCATGTTTGGATATGTATAACCACATCAAGAAGCGTACTCAACATTCTGGTGGTAACAACTGGTTAGGTTCTACTTATATAAGCAAAGAGGTTCTATGCCATTCAAATTTCTATATAAGTTAGGTCCACCTAGGATTCCCACTGGCACCAATCTGTGCCTGGTGGCGGTGCCCACAGGTTAAGGCCACGGGATAATGGTCTTAACTCATGGTTATTGCTATGTGAATAATCTCTGGCTATGCCCCCTAGTGCCACAATCTATGGTGTATACAAGTACAAGAAGATAGATTTATAGTGATTCGATCCGTATACGTGATTTATGGCTTATATTCCCCTCGACCACAGCATTTGCACTTTGGAAACATTGTGGTTTTTGGTTTGTATATGCTACTTTCGACAGCAATATGGCAGACAACATGGCAAAACCAAAAGGTTTCTTTTTAAAACTCGGAGATCTTTTTTCTTCACTCACCTTCATTATTGCCGGTGAACCCTACACAAAACTTCAAGCTCCCTTGATCCCTAACAAGTTTAAGATCGCCCGATTAAAAAAAACCATGCAAAGACTACTTTTCCTTCCTGCATTGATTGGGATCATGTGCCATAGCCTTCCTTTGCCAAGAAAAATATATAGCTGAAAAAATAAAAAGCAATCGCCAGAGTTTAGAGAGCCATCGTGAGGGTTTTAATCGCCTTTATGCACCCGCATCAAAAGAAACACTCAATTCTACTATCTTAATTCAAATTAAACCATCCAAGTAGCTGTACAAAACAAGGGCCATCAAGGCTGCAAGGCTACAAAGATTCAAAGGTGAGAGCCTATCCTTTAAAAGTTTATCTCAGTAATACATCAAATTCATTGTCGAGATGGTTCCTTTCTATGTGGTAAAGCATGTTTGATATGTGATAACTACATCAAGAAGGCACCAACATTCTTGTGTGTAACAACTTGCTAGGTTCCCACTTATATAAGCAAGAGGTTCTATGCCATTCATGCGCTTAGCAAGAACAAATATGTGTGCAAAAAACAAATTTTGTAACTTCCTTGATACATCCTGGCCCACTTTTTAGTCACAATGCATAGTTTGTGAAATATGTGATAGATAGACCCCAGTGCTCTATGAGCGTAAAGTGGCAACTTGATCGTAAATTTCAGAATGTTGTCAACTGGATGAATTGTAGTTTAACTTGTTCCTTTGGATCAAAAAAACGCAGCTCGTGCTGGTATTTCCATCAAAGAACTCAAAGCACTCATTATTATAACATGGATAATTGATGAATGTAGCCTCAGAAGATCAAGATTTGTTTTCACTAAGTTCACCTACCGCGGTAACTACCTTTTAAAATCGACCTTGGCATTGTGAAGCAGCGTAAATGGCAAGTAATATGAGATTAGGTAAGTCGTCATGGTTGAATTATCAGAAAGTACTTTTAATTGATACACCTTTTGTAGCATCTTCTTTAATTCGACTTGGAACCTGCTGTTTGCTATTCTTTTCTATCTTTGCAAGTCTATCAATTTGAAAAGAGCATCAATAAAGATGCTCCACCATTGCAAAAGTATGCTTTGCTCAAAGGAAAGTCTCAAATCTATAGACATCGAAATCGAGAAAATGTTGATCATGGATTATTTTTGTTTGACTAAGACATTGCAAGATCATCTACAACCTACTTTAGCAATAAATCTATAATAGACACGTTTAAGCATTGAGCTCTATGTAAGATATTGTTCATCATATATTGCTTTTGCTTAAGACTCATAAGATCACCGAATATCATTGAGAAGTAAAATGGGCAATAGTAGACAACTCCATTCCACTCATTAAGTGCGTATGCATGCTTCAACTCAAGCTCACCCTAAACTCACTCAGCTCCAAATTTCTATTGTACTGCAATTCCGCTTAATCTGCTTCCAAGGCATGAGTAGCCATCAAGATTCTTTTTATTGCCTACGTAAATGAAAATATATCGCCTCCCAATCCGTGACTTCCAAATTTTACTAAGCCGAAAAGCTATAATAAGCTTCGTATAAAGTAATAGCCACAATGTGGTATTTGGACCCAATTCTTGTAAGGTTTTTTGAAATTGAAAGGTTGCGCCTTCGCTGCCATCCCAAGAAATCCCACAACCACAAGGCCACACTCAAGCAGGTTAGAATGGACCACCTGACTTCACCCGCTAACAATACAAATGCTCAAGGGAAATGCTCATGGGAAGAGGAAAAATATCTACCTGCCTTGGGTAGAGAAGGAAATCAATCATGTGCTTCAGGTGTCTAAGGATGTTGTTTTGTGTGTAAGTGTTATACCATGTGAAGAGCCAATGCAAACATAATATCATTTTTACCGCATCGCAACAACAATCTCTTGGTTTTTGCCTTCCTCGCTTTTGCTCCATATCTCCCGTAGACTTGTTTTTTGCTCCGCTTTTTCTCCATATCTCCTAAGATCAAATTGATGTCAATCTGGGATGGAATTTCACCGCGGTTTAAACATCAATAAAGAATAACATTTGCCCAAAACAGGCAAGATTTCTGAGTTCCACCCAAACACCTAATCCATTCAGATTTTACATGCATCCAAAGATGGAATCCATCCAAGAAAGCGTATCCTAAGCAAATCTACATAGTCGTGACACAAAACATTACTTCCATCAAGATCTTTGAAATAGCTTTGAAATACAAAAATTTACCTCACGACGTACTTGCAAACTTCTAAATAGCTTTGAAATATTAAGAATTTACTTGCCGCCGAGTGCCGCAAGAACAAAAACTAAATGGTTTCTAAAATCAAATCGATTTGGCAAAGTGGTATGCATACCCCAAATGCTACGTAACATTATTCGTAATTTCCCCTTGAATTTTCGGACAGAGATCAAATTCAACGACGCGAAATGTAAAGGTACCACCTCGCACAAACCACTGGAAAAGAACGCGACACTCTAGAATTGCTTCCAAAAGTTGTCCACTAAGGCCAGGCAAACGTATAAAAATAATAATTAAAATTGTACTTCTTTTTAAACTTTATGATCAAACATATGTTTTATTTTATAACCATAGAATAGGTAAGCCTCCCATGGTGCAAAGTTGCTTAAAGTTGCATCTATGTATAGTTCCGTCCCACCTGGCCTTGTGGTCTTCGTGGACATTAAAATAATAATAAAATACAAATCTTTCACAATCAACCGTAATTTAAAATAATATCTGAACATTATTTTAAAAATCAAACATGTTCTTAGATAATGTATAATTCTTAACTGCCCATGCATATAAAAACTTTATTCCATCTAACGTCAGCATCCGGGAAAACGAATGCATCATGCCCAACAAATAGAAGATCGTGAGAAATTCCACACACAATAAGAAATCCAGTCATAAAGCAAGCAGCTAGTCATGCAGTCTTTACAGAGTTTGGGGGCAAACAAATCATATCAAATTTATATGCTCAAGATATTTGTCAGGCACAGACAGAGGCCCGTGTATCTTGGATGTCTTAGAAAGATATGCCAGACTTTCTAAGATTTTGCAAGCACTCTCCCAAGTGCGATAAATGTAACAGGGAAATGGTTTATCTGACATGTTTGTTTAGAGCTGCAAACCATTGATGCACGCAAAGGTCACCTGCAAATATGCAACACTAAACCATTAGAATGGAAGAAGGAACTTACACGCTTTACCCTGCACGGAGAGAATGAAACCATATTGGTATACCTTTGCCTCTTCAATTTCTAGAATGTTTTGTGTCCCAGTGCACTTGGATAGTTTCCTGCCGCATGAAGCCAATTTCCACTTAAGCCTCAAGTAATCTAAAGCATAAATGGGACTACATCAACGAACGCAAAGTGCATCTGCACACATACAGCAGCTGGAGCAAGAATCTGGCAGCAATCTTTCTAGGCTGTAATTTCATTACAACCTCAAATGGACCAAATGAAATTAAGGAACCTGGAATAAGAAGGAAGGGGACGAGGAAGGCAAAGATTCATCAGCAGCAGCCCAAGTTTTGGAAGCTACAATAATTTAGCATTAATCTGCATGCATTGCACATGCATAATGATGCATCTAGTGGGAAAAGAATCAGACAAATAATTCTTTTATCCATAAATCCAGTTTGCTCCTCCAAGGTAGAACCTTCACATGTAAAATTTATCATAAATACTGCAAGTGTCAATAATGCCATACTTTGTGGTTTCTTGAAATATAACATTACCTTGAACTCTTCAATGAGCTCCCCAATGCTTCTCTGCATTACATATCTTACACAGTCATGCCTGTCACATATAACATCAATTACCAATCTTAAAGTGGATAAGATGGCAACCCTTTCTGATCACAAATCATTTCCAAGATGTCTTTGATAACTTCTATCAACAAATGCGAATACCTTCCTCTATCAATGAGAATTGCATCTAAAAATCTCTTTAACCCACTCCTCCTTCATGAAAGGCCTTGAGAGAGAGCAAGTCACTGTCCAAGTTGTACCAAACACCATCAACATGACAGATTGCAACCCAATGTCTGCTTTTCCACATACCCAGATACCTTCTTGAGTACAAGCTTACTATGATACCAACAAGGCTACCATACACAGAAAATCTAAACCTGAAACACCTTACGCTTGTCATACCATAATACTTCCTTCCTACTTCTGCAAAGGCTGCAACAAATACGTTGGCATCATAATTGCTGCAATAACGTTATGATGTGTGGCTTCACCCAGGGGAAATAAGACCCAATTTTTTCTAAGATCTCTCCTTGACAGATCCTCTGCAATTTTGTTAAGCTCGTTGCGAGTAAACTTATCCTTACCCTGTGAGATTCAAAAAGACTTGAAAGGGAGCTATGGAGGAAGGAAATGATGAGAAAATTTTGTAAAATCAAAGCCAAACCTGAAGCAAGTTGTTGAGAGCATGGAGGTGAGGTAAACTGGAGACGCTGGCGCTCGTAGACATTCCCTGAAGCAGAGGCGACTTCATACTGAGCGCCCACATACTCCGTATGAACGCCAATAACCTGAAGAAAGAGATCGACGGACACGATTCTGCCGTCTTTCCTGACTATTGGAGACGATCCTGAACCTACCACTTTCGGAATAGAAAGTCCCTCCGGGCTCCCGGAATAAGCCCGAGGGACGTATTCTGGCTGCCTCGTCCAGGACGTGGTGGCCCTTGCTTCTTTCCCTCAATGCTGCAGGTTCGACGGCAGCTCCAGATTTTCCTCTCACCGCTTTGTTGTTGAATTTACCTTACATCTCCGGGAGTGATTTACCTTATGCCGCTCGATTTAATCTTTTGCATTCCTCGAGCCATTTACCTTGCATTCTCAATCCACTTGTCATCTCGAGTCGCTATATCGATTTTAACAGCCTAATGCAAGGCAAAATAAGCTCTAATGCTAAGAGAATAAGTCTCTTTGCTTGACATTCCCTCGGTAGGAATTTGCTGCGATTGCCTTCCACGTGGAATGTCAAGGCAGAGACATTCCCTTATACTCTTTAAAAATGCCTGAACTAATCCACAATACACGTGAGGACAAAAGCAAAACAAAGAAAAGAAAACAAGAATAAAGGTAACAAAACACGGATAAAATGGCGGTGAATGTAGTAAAAATATCTCGCATCGCATTTTCAGAGAAAGAATCAAAGGCACGGTCGCGATACGCATTGACTAAGGTCGATCGCTCCCCGCGCCTTCCTTTTTTCCGCCTAGGACTCTAAGCAACTATATACATATGCCCGAGCGCTTTATTTATCAACTACTTGGCCACTACTATTGAACCCTACTTAAGCTCTAAAAAATTTAGGCCTTTTTCACGCTAGCCTTATTTTTATGGTCGCCTACATTTTTTTTATGACATCCTTGAACCCATGTCATACATAAAACATGTTCCACATCGGCTCATTGATTTAATACAAGAATTTATTTCGCCGCCAAGGTCACGTAACATTTCCTCTTCACTAATTGACTTATCAATCAACATTTGTGTGATGTCAAACATTGAGTGGCTCTCACGCATCCGCTGCTTAAAGTCCCTTAATGCCTATCTCACTGGGACACCCAAAGTCCCTTAATGCCTATTTCCAATTTAGAATGTTGTGAAAGAGGCAAATGTTAAGTTTCCAATGCAAAGACATTACCTTAAAAGGTAATGAAAGCTCTTGACCACTCACATAATATTTTTCTGCTTGTAATGATTTGAAAATGTATAATTACTTCTATTTACTTGTGTTCTCGGGATGTAAATGAATGGAGTGTAATGAATGAATTAGGCCACATGCTAGACCAATGGTCAATTATCGTGATAATACTATAGCAACTTAAACATGGTTCTTTTATATGATCTTTCCAAGCCTACATTGATGCAAAATTGATCACACATCTTCTTCTTGCTAAGGACTTGCAAAGCATGAAAGTCAAGTGGAAGCTTGGAAGTGGACTGGTTCTAAATCAAATGAGAATGCCCGCTGCGGGACATACAAAGAATGAGGGCTTCAAAGCGTAAAGACTCACAAAGACGAGGGCTTCAAGAAGAAAAGACCTGCGACCAATGACCTAACCAAGGACCTGCTTTACGAGTTGCTTCTCTGCACAGTATTTTCTTTTGCTTGCCGCCACAGTAAGCCATGGCGCCAAATTCTATCATTATGTTTGGCGCTTCAGTAAACTATGGTACCTTAGAAGCTGCAGGCTCGATGTGGAGCGTAGCTTGGTAGTATAACGTGCTTAATTCACAGAAAGCCAACATACCTCAAAATGGTTTCTTAGGCTACTAGGTCGCTTGTTTCGTAGGATTTGCATGAAAGCAAGCAAACCTATAACGAAGTTCAAGAGCGTAGATATTTGCTCAAGATTCAAACCATTACCACCACAGCCGCTGACTGCGGAAGTCAAGCTTCGCCACCCAAAAAGCGAAACCGCGGCTATGTGCCGTAGAAACCGTGCTACATAATTTTAACTATTTGAGCAAATCGACTCATGGAATTATGAATTCGTTATCTTCACATATCTAAGCAGGATCCTATTGCGCATGCATTGCTTGCTTCTCGCAAAGATAGAATGGTAAGAGTGCTTAGCCATGTGGCTAAATCAATTTCTGAATCGATCAGACTGCAGCATTAAGTTGAATCAACTTAATGCTTGGAAACACTTGTTTTTCTAATATGCTCTCTTGCCGAAAAGAACTTAAAATTGCTCCAACATGTATGTAATGTTTTATGCAAATGAAAAATGATCCTGCTTTTGGTTCCCGGGTTTAGCATGCATCAAAATGGCATGAAGGGCTACGAGGGCTTCCTCGCCACCATTTCGCATCGTAATTCATGGCCAAGAAATATGCCACCAGAGTAATTCCTTGCATCGTCAGAAAGGTACCTATGTACCCCAAAAACCAACCTACGCTTTGTCTCCACATAAACCAAAAACACCGACAGTAAAACATTGTTCCCAACTTATAGCCACAAACCACCGGGCTCAAGAATGACAATTTCCTTTTTCCCTTCTTTGGATCGGGCTTGTCAATTGATCCCCATATTAGGCAAAACCGTTGTTTTTATGCCCCCTCACATATTGCCATCAAATACAAGAAAATAGAAAAACCCACTTGGGTGCTTTCAGTGCTTTGGGGTGATTTTGCCCTTTCTTTGTCATAATGCACGAGGCTCGAGAGAAGGAACTGAGACTGCTATAGTTACAAAACCATAGCCCTGATATAAAAAAAAGAATTAGGAAAAGGATTAGTATTAAGTGTGGAGTAATTATGGGTTGTTTAGAGGTAAATTATAGGAGGTTATTCACCGTAAAGTGGGTGTAAGTACATGATGAGGAAGACTCGCTATTCGCCCCTCTACTCCAAAACAAAGCAAAACAGAAAAACCGAAAAGCTAAGAAAAAGGCTGGGTAAAACATCATTTAAAATGACTTCAACCATTGGAAAAAGGAGAAAACACTCCATTGATTCGAATGGAGTAAATAATAACAAAGCTTACCCCATGATGATACTCCGTGAGTCCAATAACGTACAAGAAATGCATCCGCTTATGAAGGCCCAAGTAGTGGAGAAATGTACACCGCTCCCACTGTTTACGCTTGTTGCGCCTTCTCGACAATGCCTTCGTGGAAGCTCGTCGCTTGTCGACATAGGTCACCAAATTTGAGGATATGGCGAAGTATGCAATTCTTTCTCGCTACCTCACCTCGCTAAAAACCTAAGGTCATTATGCTCTGCAAGGCGATAGAAACACATATTCTCTACGCATAAACGAAATCCCCGAATTATACCAAATATTTTTGATGGCGTAAGAACTATACCGGTGATTAAGAAGCATGGCACCCAGCTTCCGCTTTGACTTCTCATGTATACGGTAATTCATTCGTGACGGCTGCTCCATTGCCGCATAATGTCGCTTTTCCTTCACATTACATACCAAGTAAGAGTCGCCATCTCTTCCTTCCTACAATGTATAAACACTTCCGCTTTTTTGGTTCCCCGGCGTAGTAGCACTTTGTTAGTTCCCATCTCCTTCTGGGCTCCCGCCAAGCTTTTCTTCAAGGGAGCATGATCCGTATTTCTCTGAATTCCGCAAAAATGCCGCTAGATTGAACCATCTACTTATTTTTCACACATCTAATCGCCGTGTGTTCAGATGTGCATTTTTTACCGGTGATACTAGGTAGAAGCCGCAGAGAGAAGCCCAAATGTATCCGGCCTGCATTCGCTTGCTCCCCTATCATTGATATGACTTTTCAATCTTGTAATTATATGTTTTTAATGTACACGTGTTGCTCTCTATGTTTTTTCTAATCCAAATATTGCCATCAAAACAAAAAATCAAGTTGCTTTATATATGTTGTGATAATGCCCTATTCACGTGTCTTATATTCCTAGTTTTCCACTACACAAAAAACTAGACATGCTTCCTATCGTAAGTAAAGAAACGTAATTTAATCCATTCTATTATGCACTAGAAAAAGTGCTTTAGCTGCCATAGGCTTTTCACGCAAGTATAAAAACAAAACTAATAAACATAATAGATTTTGAGAACATTTAAAGCGAGAATTTTCTACCATCCCATCGGGCTTCCATCGGGCTATAAATTAAAAACTAATAAAATGCAAAGTGAATTGCTGTGAGAACATCTAAAGGGTGTTAATGTAAAGATGTAAGAGAAAAAAATATGCTTTATAGGGAACAAGTATTAATTGAAATCTTGGAAATTGTTTTGTTGTAGAACTTGGACCATGCAAGTCACATTCAAACAATATGTAAACCCATGTATACGTACAATTGAGACATATATAATCTTGCTATGTTGATGCTTTGGAATATTCAGGTCACCAAGGCACCAATCCCACCTGTCCATTCCATTTTCCATCGCCTGCTTCCTTTTGTCGCTCATTGCCATTCGCTGATACCAAGGCAAAGGGCTCTTGATTGGGCTGCCATTGTTCTTACTCTATAGGTTTCTTTCCTACAAGCAATATACATGGTTTTGGGATGGCAAATTTCTTCCTTTTTCAAGCAATCCTTCGGATTTCTTTCCTCTAAGAAGCAATCCAGACCGCTTAAGTAAATCTAGCAAACTTGCTGTTGTATGAGCTCATAAAACTACTAATCATATATCAGCCAGTAATCGTGGCTTGGAAATTTTAAAGTCAAACAAAAATGTTAAAAAGGAAATCAATCATTTAGGTTAACTTAATGCAAATCCGCAGATTTGCCATACATGAGTAACCGCTTTATTGCATCGTAGGTGGTATTTCCATGGCCAATTCTCAGAAGATGAGAAGGACTTCAAATTCTCGTCCTTTATTTAATGCGTTTTCAATACATAGTTAACTTTTACTTTTCGACAGTTCCCGCATATTTAATGGGTATCTCATCTTTTCTTCCAATTGTATAATGTACCTGCCTTTCTACTACCTCTTGTTTTTCCTCGATAATCCTATACCAAGAATTTCTTAATGGTGACGGCAAAATAACCGAGACTCTCTTAGAGTATATAAACTATATATCTAAATAGATAGATAGATAGATAGATAGATAGTATTTTAACGCCATGCCACTAGGCAAAGCATCCATCCGACATGTGACTACACACACCGTACCACATTGCTCACGCTTGGGCCCCGCTTCCCAACCACTTTACATTAAGGCTCTGCGGATTTTGACACCCAAATGCTTCCGTAGTGTGATTCGTGGTCTCAACTCCGGAAGCTATAGTTGTAAGAATTCAGTGTGTTATTCCCAAAGATGCATTGGGAATAACATGGACTTAATGGTTAGCTTTCTATATATAATTACATGATGTAAAAAGACACAACAAATATTATTATGAAAAATCTACATTTAGGATGGGATATGGCTTTCTAACTATGAAATCATAGATTTGGTACGCCTATTTCCCCAGCAACAATTCATATTTGATACTAATGACCTACCAATTCTATGAAGGCAAACTTCATTCTAGAAGCCTAGTGGATTTGTGTGAACTGCGATGCAATTGCTGATTTAAATGATGGTTGGCCATATGTACCTTTTAAGATCTCATCGTGAAGATGGTCTCATCATTACCCCGCTCCTCCACTACCTAATTCCCAATCGGAATTCAACTTGATAAGATTGATCTTATGAGAGAGTTGAGGTAGTGTGTTGTAGAAAGTAAAGTCATTGGTTTGAAAATGGATAGACATTTGATGTTACAAGAAATTTCAGCAAGAACTATGGAGCTCAAATGACTTGTGGCAAGAGTGGCCTGACGAGCCGTGTACCCAAATTTTACCCTCTCGGGGAATAGCTATGAGGAATTTGTCCCCTAACATGGACGACTCGATGGCGCATCTAGACAACAACCCTAAGTGGTTCTAGATGGTTTTATTGTTTACATGTAAAAATCAAAAGGTTGTTAGGTAACCAAGACACAAATGGATGTATGCACCTAAACCTTCAACATAAAGCTCCAAAGGTTTACGGCATGCTTCATTGTGTTTTACCCGAAGGCTGGTTTAAATTGGGTGTTTAAGGTTTAGGATCAAGGCTACCGATGTCAAGTATAATCCCTTAGTTCCGCTTTTTCTTAAAAACATGAACAAGTATTTTCATGCGGTTTTGGCATTCCCATCAAGTTAAAGGCTAAAAAGGTACACACTTGGTGAACTACAAGCCACCTTCTCGCCCTTGCACTTTTACCAATGAAGTCTATTGCTAAATTTTATTGGTTGGCAAAGAAGTATGAGTGTTTCTTTCCCCATGTTATCTACCCCATGTTATCTTATACTCTAAGTTCCAAAGTGGAATGCTTATGAAATGGTGTCGTGTCTCTTCTTATATAGTGAGGGTATCTGTATATGGAAAACAGAGAGTGCTTGTGGGACATCTTATATTAGCACGCCCTACTTTAGAAGGCTCTTTTTGCAGTTCTTCCCTCTTGACCTTGATGTCTCTATTATACTGACTCAAGTCTTCTGCTCCTCGCCACAGGGATGCACATTTGTAGTGTGTAAATAATATCGATCATTATTTTTTTGAGTTTTATACTGGGCATTCATGATGCATATATTTATCAAAAATACGCAAGTATAGGCTTATTGTATGAAAAATACTCTAAGGGGTATACAATATTTACAAAAATATATAAAAAAAAAAAATTCAATTATACATACAAAAGTTTACTAGTTTCATGTAGAAATATTTTATGTGTATACATGTAGAGTGGGATGATGGGGGTGTATGAAAAGGGTTTAATGTATAAACGGGTAGTAAATAAGGGTTTTAACCGACTCCATCTCTCAAGCAGTATTTCTAAGTACATCCAATATACATATGGGTGAATCCTCTGTGGCTCGAGTAACTCTCGATACTTATCAATTTTTTCGCGGGATTCACTCTAAAAATATCGCATTGTGGCCTCAAAGTGGACGTATAAAAATCATTCCCTATTCCTTACCCTGGGTAAAATATCGATCGCGGGCCATTAATCGTGACCTATTCTTATTCTCTTATATGGTGTTGAGGTTTGGGGCCTGGTGATATCCCCGCCACCTAGAATGATCTGGAGCAGGTGCAGAAGGCATTCTTAGCTCGAGCAATTGGGGTGAAGTTCAGTCCTATATCAAATTTTACTGTATAAGGCAGGATTCCTGCCCATTCAAAGGGTCGCACTAGACTGCCATATCATCTACTTTTAGAAGGTGGCCAGTACATGTGATGCTCGTGTCTCCAATCTTGCTTATATCATGACATTGGGTCCACAATGCCTTAAACCCTACTGGAAGGAAAAACAAGCTCAGTGATTCTCCTGATGGAATGTCTAGGCATGCATGTGCGTCAATGTCCAAACTGAGCAAGATCACAATCACTTGTGACAGTACTGCTTCCTTAGCAAACTTTGGAATATGTGCGCTCTGGTTTAGGTTAAAATGACACACTACTAGCAGCAGATCAATCTCATGCTCATAGAGGCCCATAGAACTACATACGTACACCTTTGCCCATGAAGAAACTTAGAGGGATATTCCACTCCATTACCTGGGTGTACATTGCCTCACACTAAGACAAAGTGCATTTTGAGAGGCGTGAGGATAGGGAGCCGGCCAGTTGTTGCTACAATCGGGAGCTACTGAGAGATAAATGCTATGCCCTTCGACTATTTTAACATTCACCAAATTCGCACTCCAGATTCAATTGGTCTAATCCAACTAGCCATTGCATGTGCTATTAGGCACGTCCTCGGTGGATTTATTGGGATTATATCTTCAAGATCGAATGCCCATATTGTAATGTCTAAGTCTTTGGTAGAAATACTAGGAATGCATAAGGATTGGGACATTTGGATAGTGTTAATAACAAATGTACAATTTCAGATATCTTTCGCTTCTTCGAAGGTATGGGCTGCATTTGAATGCATGGGGTTTAGGAAATTTGAAGAACAAATGTACAATTTATTATAGTGTCTTTCTTGCTTCTTCAAGAGGGTACGGATGTATTTGACAATATATAGTACTTTTTACGTCATACCATACCTGTCTTGCTTCTTCGAGGGTACGAATGTATTTGACAATAGATAGTACTTTTTACGTCATACTACATGGCAACATCCTATAGGGACATATAACAATCCTCTAGCAGTGTTGGGCAAACCTTTTATGTCATATATCGAAAATTCTTACTTGCTACAAATGGATATCTTATTTTGTTTTGAGCTTCCATTGTCTTGTTAGAAAATCACAAGAAAATCCTGCTCTTAAAAATTCCTACTATACACTCAATCCTGACCAAAATTCTATAATTCCAACCTAAGGTTTTATAGAGTTCCCTGCACTTGCCTAACATTGTCCCTTAGATGTCTTGAAAGAGACGTGAACACAAGACTTTTTAATTGCCAACCCAAAGTACTAGCCATGCATTTTACAATGGGACATTCATCAATCCCCTAAATGTGAAAGATGTAATTTGTAAATATCAAGAGTGATTGGTTTAGTTTTATTTCAACTTGAATGGTAATGGTTCCACCTCTATAGTATTAAACAATGCACTCATTAATACCTATAATCTCGCAGCTCAACGAATTTCTATCTCATTACCATACACATCGTTTCAACAATCCAATAGCCCAAAGCAAGATTTCACATCAAGTAGCATCAATCCCGGCCAACACTCATCGACGCTTTTCCTTTTACACCCAACCAAGAACCAACTAGTTTTTTATTTTCCTTATTCACGTCCGCTTTTTATCTGAGACCACATTTCATTCCTATATATATGCTTCCAATGTCTTCAATATTGTTTATATTACTTGACCTTAGAACCCAGAGGTTCAACCATTGAACTCCCAGTAACTCAATATGTCGTTCTCCGTAGTAATCGCACTTCACGCATATGTATAACTTCACATGTTCCTCGTACGCATTTGCCTAAACTCTATGTAATCATTCAAAGGTTCACTTAATTCATGCAGCAGAGTTTGCGTAATTTTATCCTGGGCAAATCCACAGCTTCAACCTCTATAGAAACTATCTCACTTTCACACAATATAACATGACTATCTCCTTCATTCCCCTTCATGTTATATATCTTACATAGATTCTGGAAAGCAAAAGATAGAAATGTCCGTAAATTAATAAACTTGCTTGTCAGTTGATGCATTCTCCTTTATGTTATGTTCATGCAAATTTTTGAACAACTTCACCGGTTTCTCGCTTAGTGCTTATGCAAGCATAAATATTCAACACATACGTATTCCTTGAGCAAGCATTAAAATACTCAAATCAATAGAGCTCTTCGTCAAGCAATGCATCTCTCCTTATGTTATGTTATTAATGTAAAATCTGAACAAATTATTAACTCCACCGTTTCTCGCTAATGCTTTTGCAAGCACATCATTCAATAACCGCTTCTAAAGACGCCTCCAAAGATGTTATTATGTCTATGTGAGCGCTCATGCACATTCTTAACTTAATAAATTCCTATTTCCCGTAATGCTTTTAATAAAGACATCACTAGCTATGAATCAGATTCACATATACTAAATTCACCAAATTTTTTGATACAACTTATGATAAAATGCATCTTAAGTTCAATGTGTTTGGACCTTTCTACAATGTTGATTTTTGCCATGCAATGCCATGAGTTTTTGCAATGTGTTTTTACCTTTCATGATATGGATGTAAAAATAACAAGGAAAACTACCAAATTTTATGAGTTTATGTAATTACTAAAATGCCCTTAAAATTACCAAAAATCTCCCTACACACCTACTATACACATGGGCATTTTGCAATTTTGAAACTCATAAGGGTATTTTGCACTACAATAAACTCATAGGGGTATTTTTGGTAGATTTCCAAATAACAATTCCTAAACCATAGACTATATATCCCCAAAACAATTGAATAGGTTGTTATAAAAACATAGATTCAAGATAAAAATAATCACATTAGCTCATCGGCATATTGGTTAAAGTAGTCTTATTAGACATTGAGTTATTTTGGTGGAGGTTCAACCTCGTGATTTCATATTCTATGTAAAAGCCGAGAGGTTCGAGTATTACTCAAAACCTGTATGCAAATCAGCATTTCATATTTCAAAATCATAGGCGAATTATAAGCTAAAACGAGAGGTGCCCGTAGAGGCCCCAACATAATGACCGGGTCAGTAGATCGACTTAACTGACACCTATAGCTTCAGGTGCACCTCATTTGTAATATATAGCAAAATAATAGGGATTCCAGGGGATTTGATAAGGATGTGAAAAATAACAATTCCTAAAACCATAGACTATATATCCCTAAAACAATTGAATAAGTTGCTATAAAAAAAAAGAAAAAAAAAAAGAAAAAAAAAACATGGGATTCAAGATAAAAAAATAATCACATTAGCTCACTAGGTACATTGGTTAAAATAGTCTTATTAGGACATTGAGTTATTTTGGTAGAGGTTCAACCTCAGATTTCATATATATTCTATAATCTTAGGTAAAAGCCGTGATAGAGGTTCGAGCATACTCAAAACCTTTAGGCTAAATCGTGAATCGTGATTTCATATTTCAAAATCATAGGCTTCCAATCATAAATGATTATAAGCTAAACGAGGTGCCCCGTGAGGCCCCAACATAACGACTGGCCAGCAGGGATCGACGTAATCCGGTTTAATCGTGGTAGTCTAGGGTGCACCCTGCTTAGAATATGTAGCTCTAATGAACAAGAACTGAATTTAATACCATACTCTATTGTTCCTTGAATGTAATAGAATAGAATAGAATAGAATAGAATAGAATAGAATAAATAGAATAGAATAGAATAGAATAGAATAATAGAATAGTTTTTAACGCCCACGAGACCACAGGTCATATGGACTCATACAATGGGCTAGTACAATCATTACTACTAGGATTAAAAACCTCAGCCAAAGGTTTCTCAAGGAAAAACCTTGCAAGAATGATGATACTAGACAAACAGAGATAATGACTACCGGGCCCAAGAATTGCAGACGCTTATCTAGAACCCTCAAGTATGTATAATGCCAAGTCATGCACGTGATGGTGCTCTCAGTAGTTGTGGAAGCGGAATGAATGCTAAGGTCAAAAATGATTCCCACTATCTCAAAAGCAGGCAATTTTGAGATATCTCGAGTATCCTCTTTTGGCAAAATTTTATCCAATGACCTCATTTAGATTATGATTTCGTATCCGCTAATGCATTGACCGCAGTAAAATGTAATATCGTGTCTTGTACAATTGCTTAGATAAAGGAGGCATCCTATTAGCCTTTGAAAGGTACATTCTCCATCTTTCTTCTTCTTGCCTGCCACGGACACACTTTGAGATTTTGGCCTGGATCATTGTCGCATTTTGCATCATTACAATGTTCCATTCTCAACCTCCTTATATTTAATGCCTCGAAAGCTTGATGCGTGCATATGGACGGAATAATCGTGATTTTTACCGCAAAACTAGAGGAGGAGATCTACATGCATCAGGCATCTGGCTTTGAGCAAGGAGAAGGAATAGAATAGAATAGAATAGTTTGTTTGGAAACCCGCTTAGTCAGATATGGTCTTAGGCGTAGTCCCTAATAAATGGTATATGTGTATGGACAAGTATCTGATAGACCAAGATTTTGCAAAACTAGCAAGTGATGGAAACGTCTATGTATTTAAACAAACTTCAGACATATGCTTGATAGCACTCTATGTTGATGACTGCATCATGATAGCCAGCAGTCCAAAGATATTGGATAAATGCAAATCAATTCTTAAGCACAGATTCAAAATGTCTGACTTAAGACCACTTAAAAAAAATTTAGGTGTTGAAGTGATCAGAGATAAGGAAAAGAGCACCATGCATATTCACATCCATATGATGTGCTTCCCATTTATTTGCATTTGCTAATTGCAAGAAGTATTCTAATGCTTGTCATTTTTACAATTGGAGAAAAAGTACCCTTATAATCAATTCCTTCACTTTGAGTGTAGCCCTAACAAGCCGGGCTTTATACTTTGGATTCTCATTCTCAGCAGCTTGTTTCACTTTGTAAATCCATTTACAACCTATAATATTCCTGTTTTCTGGCATGTCTACCAAGTCACACGTTGCAGATCTTCTGAAACTGTCCATTTCATTTTGCATGGCAGTTTTCCAATTTGAAGCATTTTCAGATTTCATTGCTTCATCATAACACGTATGCACGTCATAATCTAGCATTATCAATACTTCTACGAGATCTGGATTTAACCTTCTACTTTTTCCTTCTGCATTCTTCCATATAAGTTAGAACTCACCTGTAATTCATCCTGCATTATTTGAGCCTCTGTTCTTTTTCTTCTGACTGGTCTTTCATCATTTGTCATCTCTGCAGCAATCCTTATTGCATCAGATTGTATCCCGTTCACATGCTCTTCCGATGCTTCATTTCTTGCATTAGCTTCAGCATTATGTTCTGAGTCAACACTGTTAGTGTTATGATCGAGAATTATATCATGCATATTATTTCCAGCCACCTTATTTACTTTAATTTCTTCATCAACATTTTCAGCCCTTCTTTAAGTTCTACTTGATTTTCAACAGTAAGAATTTTGTAAAAACGAGTTTCATCAAACGTGACATCTCTACTTATAATTATTTTCCTTCGTTAGGGATCATACAGTCTACACCCCTTTGAATGTTCATCATACCCAACAAGAAAGGTTATCCACGACTTGTCATCTATTTTTTACTTTATTCTTTTGGTATGTGAGTGAAAGATAAGCATCCATAAGCTTTAAGATGATCATAAGTAGGCTTAGTACCAGACCAAAGCATCTCTGGAATGCTACCTTTTATACTTACTGATGGAATTAGATTTTGAATGTGTACGGCGGTCTTCACAGCTTCCTCCCATAAAAAGTTTGGCAACTTTGCAAATTTCAACATAGCACGTACCGCATCAAGAATAGTCCTATTCTTTCTCTCAACAACTTCCATTTTGCTGAGGTGAGTGGCTGCATGTATATTGCCCTCTATTCCTCTTTCTACACAATAATTCCTGAACTTGCCTGATAGGTACTCTCCACCTCTATCAGATCTTACACACTTTATTTTCCTTCTAGTTTCAACTTCTACTTCAGCAATATATGCTTTGAATGCCTTAAATGCTTCATCTTTGGTTTTAAGACAATAGCACTTTGTTTTTCTGCTGAAATCATCCGTATAATGAAATACCTTTTCCCACTTATGTTCGTGATATTTAGGGAGCCACAGAGATCTGTATGAATCAAATCCAGAATATTTTTTGCTCTCTTATTAGATCTTTTAAACGGCAGCCTTGAATGCTTATCAAGCATACAACCTATGCACATTGAATAATCTGAATGCTCTTGCAGTACGGACAGCAACCCTTGCTTTGCCATTGCTTCAATATTTCTAGTTTGAGTGTGCCCTAGTCTCAAATGCCAAACATTAACAGAAGGTGCTATCAAAACATTTATGGAATTCAAATTTTCAAGTATATCACAGTTCAAACCACAAAGATTTCCAACACGTCTCCCGATAAATTTGATTTCATTATCTTTGAAGATAGTACATTGTAGCTTATCAAAAACCATTGTAAACCCAAGATCTACTAACCGGCTAACAGAAATTAAATTTCTTATTAGACTTGGCACACAAAGTACATCTTTAAGACTAACTATTTTTCCTGAAAGATCAAACAATTATAGGACTCCTACGTCTTCGACCTCCTGTAGCTCTCCATTACCAAGCTTAACGTGGCCATCACTGCTTCCTTTGCATTTCTTCAGGATACTTCTTGAGCTAGTTACACTCTTTTCTGCTCCACTATCTATAATTAACATATCACCATTAGCCTTATCATTTGAGCTGGAAACAGACAAAATTTCATTGTGTTTACATACCTCTGCATCCTCATCAGTTTCTTCATCATCCTGTTTTACTTCTTCAGTGTAATTAACTGAGGACGATTTTCTGCCAAAACCCCTCCCTCTTCCTCTAGATACATTGTTTGCACGAGCACTAAAACCTCTTCCCCTGCCTTTAGTGTTAATTTTAGGGCTAGAACATTTATTGGCATAATGGCCCTTTCCTCCATAGTTAAAACACTCAACAGCTTCTTTATTTTTTGGGCAATCAATCTTCAAATGACCATACATATTACATGAAAAACATGGTCGTTATTAGGATCATTGGCGTGTTTCGAAGAATGGCCTTCAGATATTCCTTGATACCCTTGTCTTCCAGCATATAGCACTTCAGCACTTCCTGCATCTTCATTATCATCAATTACCTCTTCTTACTCAAATTCTGTGCGCACCATATCCTTAGCTTCTTCTCTGGTCTTAGTCACATTTCGTATAAGAGTTGCTAAATTCTTGTAATTGCTCATGGCTCTAGATATGGCAAGGATCTTCTGCTGTTCATTCATGCATATGCCTGCACCTTCGAGATCTGCAATGATACTATCAAACTTAGCAAAGAATTCAGTTAAATCTTCATTTTCTTTGTACTTCAGTTTTCTGGGCTCCATTTCTAAGACATCCATTTGAGAAGAAGACTTCTTCTCATCTCTCGTGGATGTTTGCCTCTGATCTGCAACAAAATAGAGTTCCCAACTTTACTAGTTATAATACCTTGTGCCTGCTTGATTTTGATTTTATCTTGATTAGTAATAGCTGTATCACCTGCAGAGATATTCCCTGATCCTGCATTCACACTTGCAGATCCAGTAGCACCGCTCGAACTGGCTGCTGCTCCTCCTGCAGAAGACATGACCACTGTAACATGATCGTCTTCATTTGAGTTCACCAAGTCCCAAAGATCTTCATTCTCTAATACATTTTTCAGCTTCTCTTTCCAGACTTGAAATCCTGAACCTCCTTTGTACACATCTATGGAATTAAGTAGTGATGCTCCAAAACGACTTGTCATGATGGAAATGCTAACTTTGCTCTGATACCAATGTGAAAGATGTAATTTATAAATATCAAGAGTGATTGGTTTAGTTTTATTTCAACTTGAATGGTAATGGTTCCATCTCTATAGTATTAACCAATGCACTCAATAATACTATAATTCAGAGCTCAACGAATTTCTATCTCATTACCATACACATCGTTTCAACAATCCAATAGCCCAGGCGGCATTTCACATCGTTGTAGCATCAATCCGGCTCAACGCTTTACTGATCAAGTTTTTCTCCTTTTTACACCCAACCGAGAACCGACTACTTCCTGATTTTCCTTATTCAGTTTTTCATGTTCTTTTTTTATTCGACCACATTTCATTCCATATATATGCGTTTCCAATGCCTTCAATATTGTTTATAGTTACTTGACCTTTAGAACCTTAGAGGTTCAACCTAGGCAATTCAATATGCTGGTTCTCTGTAGTACTGCACCCTTACGACATGTATAACTTCACAGGTTCTGCAAGATTTGCCTGAACCTAAACTCTATGAAATCATTCAGTGTTTACGAATTCATGTGCAGAGTCTATGTACTTTATCTACTTTATCTGGCAACCACAGTTCAACCTCTATAGAACTATCTGCACTTTACACAATATAACATGACTTGTCTCAAGACTTTTTAGTTGCCAACCCAAAGTACTAGCCATGCATTTGACAAGGGGACATACCAAATCCCCTAAATGTCTCAAAGGAGACTTGAACACAAGACTTTCTAATTGCCAACCTAAAGTATTAACCATCAAACTACAAGGAGGAGACATTTAAATAATAGTAATAACAAATATATAATTTATTGTAGTGTCGATGTTTCTTCAAGAGCATGCATTCTTTTGATAATAGATAGTATTTTTTACGTCATATCACATGGCAACATCCTATAGGGACATGGCAATCTCGTAAATGTCTAAAAAAGGACTTAGCAGCATCCTATAGGAACATGACAATCATGTAATTGTCTAAAAAGAGACTTGAACAAAAGACTTTTTAATTGCTAACCCAAAGTACTAGCCACCAAACTACAATACACATATATATGGGCATCCACCTTAATGATGGGTGCTAGCCTATTGGGTGATTGACATGGAGTTCATCGCTTACAACACACCTTAACAGCAGATGCCCAGTTTATTAGCAAAGGCCGTGTGGCATGCTGCCATAGTGCAAGCTAAAATCCTAAAACGGGCTTGGAAAATTGTTTGCTCTATGTAAATAAAACTCTAGCATCCTCCATCATGTATGTGATCACCACACATATGGCACTATATTTGCCCCCCAACAAAATGCGCAAAGTTCTAGGGCCTTGTTTTAGCAATGGCCTGTTGGAGGTTATGTGGCGCCTATGTTACCCACTCTGGTTCTATGGCCTTGTTTCAGAAATGGACTGTTGGAGGTTATGTGGCGCCTATGTGGCAAATCACAACCCACTCTGAGAAATAAGAGATAATACAAATAGAAACAGACACAAGAAGTTGTGTAGCAAGCAGAAGCAAGACTGCTAGACATGGTGGCGATTTTACAGCCCAAATGGCCAAGTCGTTGTTGCCCTACCTTAGCTATGCAGAAATCAGTGGTTGAAGCCCCTGCTCAGCAAAATATACAATGGAAAAGCAGTTCCGATGTTATGGAAGCAGATTCCAAATTCCTGGTTGGCACTTATGCCAGAAATCCTGTGGTCTTGGTGAAAGGTAATGGTTGTAGGGTTTCTGATATTGAAGGCAAGGAGTACTTGGACATGACTGCAGGAATAGCTGTTAATGCATTGGGTCATAACCATCCCGATTTGGTCAGGGCCATCACAGAGCAGGCTTCTACTCTCATGCATGTTAGCAATGTCTATTATTCCGTCCCTCAGGTAAGCTCTTCTCTCTATAAGAATCAAGATCTGTCATTTGTGTTTATAACACACAAATTATTTACTTTTTGATGTTTTAGCCATATTGAATTTTGTTGGCCTATTTGATGTAGTAGATAACTAAGTTTCTTACTCTTTCTCTGGCATGTCATTCCCCTTTTTCGATGTTGGACACTGTTGTAGGTTGAGCTTGCCAAGCGCTTGGTCGATTCATCATTTGCAGACCGTGTGTTCTTTACAAACTCTGGGACTGAGGCAAACGAAGCAGCAATCAAGTTCTCAAGGAAATACCACCAAAATAATGGAACATCATCAGTTACAGATTTTGTAGCCTTCAGTAAATGCTTTCATGGAAGGACAATGGGTGCCCTTGCTCTCACAAGTAAAGAAGCATATCGCACTCCCTTTGAGCCAGTTATGCCTGGTGTGCACTTTGTAGAATTTGGGGACATAAAAGCAACAAACGATACACTTAAACTAGGAAAAACAGCTGCTGTTTTTCTCGAACCTGTGCAAGGAGAAGGAGGGGTCTATTCCACAACAGCTAAATTTTGTAAAGAGCTTCGGGCATTATGTGACGATTATGGTGTCTTGCTAGTTTTCGATGAGGTATTCATTTTGAGTCATCCTGTTTTTCTGTAGAAAATGTATGTTAAATCAAACCTTGAGGGACCAAGAAGCATGACTATCAATATAATGCAAGGGGAGGAAGTTTGATTCATCTATTAGATGATAGGAATGGCTTTGAGTAAACATGCTTCCATGCAAGGACGTGATTGGTCCAAACAGATTTGTCTGCTTATTACTGCCCAAAAACTTTTATAGAGTGATTTTGTATTCAGATCATGTTCAAGTATCTAAAGGTCCTAAATCTCCTATATTTGTTCTTGTTGTTTTAGGTCCAATGTGGTCTAGGGCGAACAGGAAGATTGTGGGCTCATGAAGTATATGACGTACATCCAGATATCATGACCCTAGCAAAACCCCTTGCAGGTGGCTTACCTATTGGGGCTGTTTTAGTAACTAATGCAGTGGCTGCTGCAATTAACACAGGGGACCATGGTAGCACATTTGCAGGCAGTCCACTTGTTTGTAAGGCTGCATTAGCTGTGCTGGACCACCTTCAAAAGCCTGGTTTTTTGGAGAGTGTAGTTCGCAAAGGCAATTATTTTTGTGATCTTTTGAAAACTAAATTGGTTGATAATTCACATGTGAAGGAGATACGAGCAGCAGGCCTTCTTATTGGTATTCAATTAGACACTGCAGCTGCACCATTGGTGAGAGCTGCACAAAATGCAGGTCTATTAGTTTTGACTGCAGGTAAAGGTGATGTGGTCAGGCTTGCACCACCTTTAATTATTTCAGAGGCAGAAATAAAAGAATGTGTGCACATTCTAGAGGATTGTTTATCAGTTCTTGATGTGAAGAATTGACTTTTCTTAGATGAAGCTTTCGTTTGACCAGAAGTACAGGACATAAGAGAAGCTGTGGAAATTTTGCTATTAATACTTGTCAAAGACTCCCAGGGGTTTAGAGGAGCTCGAAGGGTGTCAGTGCAGAGGACCTGAACAGGTTGACAATCAAGCAAGGGAATTAGCTTGAAATATAATGGCTGCCCAATGCAATAAGGTTCCAAATTACCGTTGTGTGAGAAGATAGTCATTGGACAGCAACTATTTGCTAAAGACATTAAGTCATGACTTTACGTACCCAAACGAAATATTGCCCACAAGATGCCAATTAAAGAAGGTAAAGTTGCTTTCTCACTAATAAGAGATGTCTCATTTAATGGAGGTTTTTTTATATCGTGTTTATGTAGCACCCTTTAGTGTTAAAATGCCAATAAGTGTATTGTTTTGTGATGGTTTTCCACAAGTGTTGTTTTGGTTTCATGTCAGCTATCACCAAATGCACTCTTTAGTTAGAAAATGCCTTACATCTTATGTGTGATATCTTTTATCGAGTTACAATGTGAATGCACCAGTAAAAATCCTTTGGTATTTATTATGCCCTTAATCTAAATTATAGCCTTGCGAGTTACAATGTGAATGCACCAGTAAAAATCCTTTGGTATTTATTATGCCCTTAATCTAAATTATAGCCTTGCAATTTCTAGAGTTCGAGAAATGGAAAATAGAAAGTAAATATGCTTCAATACACATTTGTTAAGATAGATATGCAAAATTTACACTCGTGCTTCATCAATGGGATACAAATGCTTTAATCCAAGACAGAAATGTAGAAAATGTATGTTTTTCTTTCTACCAATAGTGGATTGAAAACATAATTAATATCTCAATCTAAACCATTCAATGAAGTGGATGAAACAATGGTTTCAATAATAACCAGCTAATCTTGATTCACAATTGGGGGTGCTTATTGGTCCTTGAATATGTAGAGCAAATCTTGATTAACAATTGGGGGTGCTTATCGGTCCTTGAATATGTAGAGCAAAAATCAACTCAACTGGGCACTATGTTGGGAGTTAGAATTACTTGGGCATTTAAGTTGGCCAGAGATTGTAAAGAATAGCTTATATTTTTCTTACTGTTATTATTATGATAGGAAACACACCAAAATGGGTCCTGCCCCACCACCGTACAATGATTAAAATGGGCCTTCCCTCACCAACTTTACAATCTCACCAACTTTACAATGATACATGATGCATGGTCACATTCACAACGAGGCATTGAGGGAATGGCAAGTTAAGGTATGGCACTTTGGGTATGGGTTTTAGAGAGATCTCATGTGCCTCAATGGCAAGTTAAGGTATGGCACTTTGGGTATGGGTTTTAGAAAGAAGATGCCATGTGCTGATGTGGGCAACGTAATTCATAAGCACATGTATGTTTTTTCTACGTATTGAAATTCTTGGATCCCATCCAAATCAATTCATCCTCAAAAGTATAAAGTATTTAGTAAGTCAAATTGGGCTACTTGTCTTTATCCATCCAAAGTGTCTTTTCAGACTCTACTTAATGCTCTAATCCAAGACGGACATCTTGGAGCTGTTGTGCCTGAAACTTTAATTCCCGCCAAGCTTGCATTCATAGCTATACGTATATATGGCAGCGGCATCACAATTGCACTAAACGTTTTCTATAATTTCCACTCCGATTGTTTCAGTATCCTTGCATACACCTTTTCTTCATAGCAGCAGCACCTACATAGCACCACTTCTTCGTGCAATATGAAAATCACCTAATTTTCAGAACCCATCATTTAAAAAATCTCAACTCTGGGATTTCCCCATTGCTCATTGCGTAGGAAATTATCCGTTTCTTCAAAGGCCCAAAGAGTTGGACAGCACTAAAACCTGCTGCACGCAATAAGTTTATCGGTCCAGCATCTATAGAAAATATTCTCTGGAAACCATCCAGCACTGCCATCATGGCAAAGTTGCTTGACTTCCTCGCTTTCTCATATTCCTTCAATAATGCTGGCTGTATTAAATTAAAAGAGCAAAATTAATTCCACGGTTCAGGATCCTACAAAATCCAGACAAAAATGTGACTGTTACCTCTCCAACATCAGAACCACTTTCTACACCCTTCGATAAGATTCCAACCAGTGAAATGGCATCACCAAACCCAAGATTTACACCTTGACCTGCAAGAGGATGTACAGTGTGTGCAGCATCTCCAACTAACGCTAAGCGGTGCTTCGTATATGCATTAGCATGACGGAGAGTCAAGGGAAAAGACATCCTTTCAGATTCAAGTTTGGTAACTCTCACAGGAAGCTCAAAACTCTCAGTCACTGATGGAGCAGACTCATTGGAAAAAGGGTTTACAAGCCGCGATCTCAAGGCATCAGTAAGGTTAGACTGTGTCATTGGAGCATATTCCTCAGTCAATGCCTTGTTAATACGATCTATAAACTCTTCCGGCGACAACGATTTCAATCTTGTAGCCATTTCTGGGGTTGTTGACCACACAATATTACTAAAGTCGTCGCCCATGGGAAGCAATGCAAGTGGACCAGTGGGCAAAAATCTTTGCCAAGCAGTAGTATGTGTGGAGCTCACCCGTACAGTGCAGATTATTGCTTCCTGTTTATAATCCCGACTTGTTACTCCAATACCAGCCATGGATCTGATCTTCGATCGCCCCCCATCAGCCCCAATCTGCAAGGAGAGAGAGATCTAAAATGTAACACATATACACTATACCATATGACAGCTTGATATATCACGGTACCTAGCTAATATGCTTATGCATAACTCAGCTCACCACAAGACGTGCAGATAGACACCTTTCATCATCCAGTCGCACAGTTGCCCATCTCAATCCATGGTCTGTATCAATTTCTGAAGCACTCAACTTATGTGTAGTGTCTGGAAATTTCACAGAACTGACATTTGCAGGGCATATCCTATCCACATTTATACCCTACAGAATAATATTTGAGGTAGTAAAAGCTTTGTAACTACAAAAATCTTGAATTGCAGTTTCCAGTGCCAGTTAAACCGAGTAAGAACACGATCTTGTAAAACAAATTAGGTTAGAAAATCCACGCTTTTGAACCAGGCAATTCAGTTTGTGATTTTCTAGTATTTCTTGGTTAATGCCATTGGCCAAACCTTGACTGCATGATTTTCTAAAGTCATGGCTCTAAAAGTAAATAATGCTTTCAGTGCTATGCGAATTGAAAGCACACAAGTTTAAACAATGCTACAATTAAGGAGTTGTCATATTCCAATGGTCATAACTTTGCTTCTTCAGGAAATACAGACAGTGTAGTTGTAGGACCTAGCAATGTAATATTAGTACCTCAGTTTTGACTGGCTAGCAAGTGGTCCAACATATGAGTTGAATCTGAATCCATTTCAAATGGGCAAAACCTCAGGTGCTACTACCAAATAAATACTTGTGAGAAAGGAGGGAAGGAAAGGAAGGAAATACTTGTGAGTACGCACGTATATGTCATTATTTCTCTACTTAAACGCCCGCCAGCAAGATAATTTTGGTTCTTCCTGACTCTCAGACCCAGAAAATGTCAATACACTAATGCCAGAATTCCAAGTTGTGGAAAATCTCGGGGAAATCTTGAGGTCAGAGATATTAATAGAAAACGTTTTAAGATTTCTAGAACAGCAATTTGGACAGCACTCAACTTCAACAGAGTGGCTAACCACTAAATCATGTTGAAACATGAAAAATTCCATTTTAAAAGACGTAGAATCCTATGGCTGAAGCTGCTTTGACAGGTCGCGATCCTCATCGTCATTGCACACAAGAAATGGTTATCCACATAGGCATTTTTAGCCGGACAATAGCACGTGCGGCGGTGCTATTTGGTGGTTCCCTACCATCTAATCCTTATCAAGCCTACTATTCCAGGAAGGATTTAAAAAAAGTAGTCTTGAATGGCATACCTCTCATATTAGTATCTGTTGCACTATGCATGATTTTGACATCAATAATAGATTCTATTAAAAATGCATGCCAGATTATCATAGGCCAAAGTGGGACGTAATTGTAGTAGCAGAACTAAATCAACAAACCTCCAGCCGCGAATGAAGTGCTGAAATGAGTACGCTGTTTTCTACGACATACCTATGAACCACTTGGTTAGTTCTGTATCATACATGCCTAGCACAACAATCATGCTCCATTATCCAACTTACAAATGTCTAAATAAATGCATTTTTTATTAAGCTTACCCTAAAACTGGATGTCCTACATCTGCTGCTTTATAGCGAGTATATCCCCAGCCTGCATAATCCCAAACCTGACAATCACAGACAAAGGTCATACTGAGAACTGCAGATTGTGCACTAATGTCAGGCAGAGTTTAAACATAATTCCTAATAAATTAATAATACCTCTGTTTTGCAACAATATATTAATCTAACCTTTGATTCATACTCTCTTCTACTTTTTCCATCTTTATAAATATAGATCATACTTCTCAGACATCGAAGTACACCACGTTGGTTCATTATCCTTGGGTTCAGACAATATTACAGAGTTAAATGTATGAGTAGGATTATAGATAAACCAGCTAATATAGTGTAGATATGAAAGAAAAATGCCAGACATTATATGCACTCTCTTTTGTTCTTCCCAGTGCTAATATAAGTTGAACCAAGCGTTTCTTCTCCTTTTAATATCACGTCTGCTCAATCTATCTCTTGCTTTATATTTTGCCCCAATACATGTTATGTGTCATTTTTCCAAAATGGCAACTGTTTCATAAAATGGCAAGATAAAGCGGAACCTGCATTGAGTCAAATGGCGCATTCCGTGAATTTAAGACATGTTCCCAAGCTCCAACATCTGTGGAAATCCAACAAAAGGTTACCCTAAGAATGTCCTGTATTTTCAGTTCACGGAAATGAATGACCTTTTAACTAACTGGCCATGATTGTTGGTAGCAAAGAGTTCACTAAAAAGCAGTACCATCCACGTGATGGAAAACAAGCAGTGCCAAAGGTATTGCACAAGTTCTTATAAAGAAATAGGAACATGTAGCAATGATAAAAGCTCAGGCATCACCTGATACTTTAGCTGACAAGAACTCGTATTTTCTTTGTACATATAATTGTAGCATTCCTCGTACAAACGAATCTGTGGTGTCCCTTCCTTCCTCCTCCCCTTCCCAACAACATAAATGCCTACGATGGAAAAACATAGAATATACCTAAGACACCTATCCTAAACCCGATAAATCTATATTGGTGCCATGCATTCAAAACCTTGCATCGATCTGGCTTTAATTAGTGGAAAACGATTCCGTGGATGGACAAAGGATGCCAATTGCTAGCTTCTATCATGGATGGAAAGACTAGACACAATCCTATGATTGAGAATACAGGCTATGGAAAAATCTTAAAACGAAAAAGTGAAAGGTCAGAAAACTTTTTGTGCATAAAGATGCCAGTGGAGAGAAGCCCTCAATTTGATGGGTCAAGGTACTGAAAGATAAGTATACAGATATTAAGGGCATCTCCTACCAACTACCCAAAACTACTGATGCTCTCAGCGGCTTTTTGCAATGTATTAACACAGAACAATCCTCAAAATGAAGAAGAAGCGGAACAATACCTTTAAAGAATGAGACTGTTGCTGGCGTAATTGAACTGACTCGAGCATCTGGTATGTCCTTTTTCGGTGCGGCACCAGTTACGATAGGCTTCCCATCAATTATTGCTATGCGTAGAGAGCTCGTGAAAGGGGATGTTGCTAAAATGCAAGAAGCAAGGTAATTAGAGTTTGTGTATGCATTCATTTTCAATTGCAAAATACATGTAACTTAAACCATATTAACTTCTAAAGACATCTTTAAAGCTTTCATTAAACTAATTCCCCATACTTTGTGATAAACAAGCTAAATTTTTAGCATTCAAAATTCTTTCAAAGCATATGAATCAACAAGATTGTGTTATAGACCCGTCTTATTGCAAACCAATTTTTTGTTGTAACTGTTACAATTCATAACAAAAGTATCGAGCAATAGTCTTTATGTTGTTTAAAGCCCACGTACCTAACCCGCAGGCAACCGCAGCGCCAACCATGCCACCACCTACAATGACCACATCATACACATCATCTACACTCTGCGCACTAAAAGCATTTTTCCTTGTCTGCAAGTAAAAAATGTCAGATTTCCATCCCAAGCACATGAATGCATGGGATATAGATGAATTGCTAACCTCCCATGGTTTGGTAAACGAAGAACGGCGAACGGCAGCTATGGGCCGCCTGAAACGAGACAGCAATGCCATGGATCACTCTGTCCGGAGCACGGGGTCTCGCATGGTTCCTACGTGCAGCAAAGTCCTAGTTGCTTTGCAGAATTTTCCTTTTAAAAAAATGATTTCCGGAGGGTATAAGAATTGATCCGATTCATTTATTCATTTTGGGTTGCCCGTAGGGCAATCCCTGGGGAGTGGGGAGTGAACTATTAGAGGGCCACGATTGGAGAATATTCTACGGACTTTTAGGATTTTAGGGACACCTTAGGATAGGTAGACGGTCTAGATTTTATGGGAGTCTGGGTGGAAGGTGGAGATGTGACCTTCGGAGGGCTTCCTTTGGCAAGATCATTTTGTGATAGATGGAGGTAGCACAACAAAGTTTTTAAACTTAAAGAGATGGCGGGAACTATTTTTGTCCTCCTCGAATCGGGCTAGAGATCATTTTGATATGTCTTCAAGGATTGGTATGTACCTTATTTTTTAAATGATTATTTGAAAAAGGACCTATGATCAGTCAATTGATGAACTGTAATTTAGTTTCCATACTGGAATAAACTCGTTGTTTGTGTTGATTGTATAGTGGCAATTTGAGATTGTCCATGCCTCAATTTGTCTAGCAGCTTCATTTGACTTACACATAGACAATACATCATGGGTGTTATGATGCCAGGATCTACAGCCTTGATCGGTTGAGAATACAACCATAACGTCATATTCAGTTCCAACAAATCTTGAAATCTGTGCATTCTCCGAATCTCCTTGCTTCTAATTTGAGATTTTGCACAATCTGCTTCTCTGCCAATTGATAAAAAACAGCTTGCATACGTGTTTAAGGTAAGAGGGATCTAAAAATACTTTCATAATATGCTTGACAAATATTATGGCAATATTGTTATCACATGTATAAGCATTTCCACTTTTGTCATTTCAACTTAAAAACTTGGAAAGCCTGCCAGATTTTCAATTCGGGTTCTATGAACAATTAAAGATGTGCTTCTTTAAGACATAGTTATGATCAATGCAAATCCTCCAAATCAAGTAGAAGTATCATACTCTTTGCAAGTGGATTGGTATCCTGACAACGAGGGTTATACAGAATAGAGTTAAGAAATGAAATAAGAACGTACCGTTTTTAGAATGCAAAAGGTTGATTTTGTTATTATTTACTACATGTTTTTTTGTGTCCCTCCAATCGAAAGCTTCTTGCTCTACAACTGAACATTAGACTCCTTGACATAGATCGACAGAAAAAAAGGATAGCTGCACTGCACCTAGGTTCAAAAAGTTGGTGTTTGTACTTTGAACTTTCTGATTTCTAGATAATAAGGCATATAAGTGGGTTTTGCTTGATCCAGTTGTAGGCTTTGAAATAGAGTTGTTGTACAGTTTATAGTTTGGCTGGAATAGGTCTATAAGTGAAGTCTAATGTGCAGGTCCATTTGATAACAAACAGTTATAAATATATTTTGGCAAACATTGAGTGAAGCAGTTTTTTTCCATAATTATAAGCTTGTTTCCCATACTACATTTGGTTTTCAACTTTGGGTACGTCTCATACATAATTCTAGAAGGGCATCTGATTGTTGCATGCTGCAAGGTCAGAGCTAAATTCAGACGTTGTTGTACAATCAGCCTAATTGTTTTCCATGTGAAGCAATGTGGAGGAAAATGCTCATGCGGTGTTTGAAATTTGGCTCACTTGGATAAGGAAATGCATTTAAGTGGCATGGCTGCTGATGTTGCCGCATTCTCGTGCTATGTTTGCATGTAGTCTTGCTGGAAAGTAAAATTGATGGCCACATATTGTCTTTATGGGATATAATCATTGCATTTCTCAAATTGTAGCATTACAGTTGCATCATGAAAAGGCAGGTGAATTAGATGATGCATGTGCTCTTGGTAACAATTATGATTGAAGGGTAATCACTCATTTGAAACAGATGGCCTGCACACATCTTAATGCAGTATGATTTGGAGAAGTCATACATCTATGCTACAGTTCAGTTTTCTTGATCCACGTTGCAAAAGCTCAGTTTTTGTAATGGACCCATGGAAGATCGCACGAGTGGATGTCACATTCCCAAGACACCGGCGTAAATAGGTAGAAGCGACTGCTCATAAACATCTAGATGGTTTTGCGCAGTTGGTTAAGGGCATGTCGGTTAGGAATATTACATTTGGTGTCATCCAATGCATTCTCCATTATCTCAAAAGTATTTGCCCAATTAGAGATGTAGTCGCAGATCCAGATATGGTTTCATGGGATATTTTAATTAGGGCTATGGAAAATCCTTAACGACCAAGTCATTGTTAGCTAGACGATGCCACAATGCTCCATGTTTCAGGTGACCATGCTTTTCTGATCAGATGGCATTTAATATTATGCTTGGGCTTGTTGTCGCGTGGGATTAGTAGATCAGGGCTATTAATTGTGAATGATTTGGATCAATTTGAACAAAAGTATGTAGAATAGATGGTCCTACTTCTATTGCTTGCAAAGATGGTACCATTATCGAATTATCATCCGCTGAGTCTGATATAGGAATGGCTGAATCAAATGTTAAATGGATGAGTTAGATGGAAAATGGAATCCAAATGTCATCTTGGTCTGTTTCCAACTTAAATTTTAATGTTCGTACCGTAGTTGATCTCTTGATGAAGGTTACGATTATTTTGGTTCAATATTGCTTTATATTTATGCTAATGCTATATTATTCAAATGTTTCCAAGCTAAGATATAATCAAATTCCTTTATATTCCTCAAGAGCTGATATATAAGACCAAACAATGTAAGGAAGAAGGGTTGGTATAACATAATGTTGGAGATCATTGGAAGTTCTCCTATTTATGACAGCATTCTAGGAGACCTTTAAATACTAGTATCTACTTAGGATGATTTGATAGATTTTCTCCATCTTGACATATCTTGACATATCCTAGTATCTAAAGTTTTCCTATGTGAAAGGCCATTTGATGCTTTAGTTGTGTTTTGTATTGCTATATTTGGTATTGCTCTATTTGTTACTATTGTGGCCTAATATTAGCAAAGCTTTGAGACACTATCATAGATTCCTCTTTACCTTAAATTTGTTTGATGAACCCTAATGCATCTCAGCCTCTACGTCTATCGATGCTGATAGTAAGAGTTGCTGCTCTACCTAAAGAAAATATGGTGATATGCCATTGTTTGAGGAAAAAGAGTGGTCATGGATTTGGTAAAGGCCATATCTGACGTGTAAAACTAGATATGTTTTTTTTTTTTTTTTTTTTTTTGTAGAGGTAGAACTAGTACATGGATAGGTTAGCAAGAAAATCTGTAGGCTTAGTTGGGTTGTTGTAGGCTGGTTGGGCTAGCGTGCTGTGAGTGCAAAGATATTTAATAGAACACACAACATGTAATAACTATAAGCTTTGCAATAATAGGTGGTACTCATAACACATACATGACTAGTAAAAGGCATCCTCTTACTAACTATATGTTCCTCCAAATGTTCCAGTAGTTTGTTTACTATATTCCCCCACGTTGTAAGCAAAACCTTGGTGCGAACAATGTATTTAACATTTCTGTTTGGTTGTTCTTCACAGTTTATCGATATGGCATTAGACATTACTAAAGAATGAGCTGGAGGCAATCTTTAAGTCTCTTGCATGTATGGCTTATGTCGTTCTATTGCTTCATCCATTGCATGGTTTAGTTCATTGCTCACATTCAATCTAAGCTTTGATTGGTTGAGCTTTATGAAACAAGACTGCCATGAACATGGATGCCTCATGCTAATTTCACATAGATACACCAAAATATGTGGTATGGTGTTAAATCCAGTGATAAAGCTAGCATTGGTTTGTGTACTACATGATAACTACTTCTTTTGCATTTACCTTTTAAGTTATAGGCTATATGCCAGGCCATTTAACCTCCGTATAACTTTTAATTATTGCGAAATAGGAATATATGTTTGTCATGTTTTAAATTCACGTGATTGTACAAAGCTCTATCTTGTGTGGGTGTGGTATGTACATTGCCACAATTTACATGTTCTGTTGTGACCACTTTCTTAGGAGACCTTTAGATACTAGTATGTACATGTTATTAGGATGATAGATAGATTTTCTCCATCTTGACATCTGTGAATTTTTCACTAGACGGCAGCCCTAATTTACAATAACGTCAAGCATCTCCAAACCTACATTTTGCAATATATTTCATAGTGCAAGAGACATTGTACAACATCGGAACAACATCTTCTACTATAATACTTTAGGGCATCTAGGAACACTTAAAGCACTCTAGCTCAGGGAGGTGAATTTTACCATGGCATTTTGCAATAGGCATTTGCTGCTTCGAAGCTAGCTATAATCTCATAATGAGGTTTTCCAATTTGCCTTCTTGTGTTTGATAATTCAAATAACAATGGACAACTTTCCATGTGCCAAATCCATTTCTATGTCAGCACATCATCAATGTCATAGTAGAGGAGAGTGCTTGTGAATGAGAGTTTCAAAATGTGGAAATATCCTTCGACTAATACGTCCAATGCAAGTATGCAGCAAAGATATCCAATGCTTTATTTGGCATGCAGGTCGTAAAAATTTATCTTATCTTATCTATGCCCGATGGCGTTCAATATGGTAAGCTCATATTTATATTAAGATATGTGTCTACCTATTACATGGCTAAAATCATAATTCGTAAAGCCTGCTCACCATTTATGACATTGATGTTGCAACATATACATCAAACTATTCCATGAAATATTGTTGATATGTACAACCACATGCAGAAAAAAGGAAGTGCAAGACAAGCACAAGCTTTCTTATGATATTTTATCTGAAGTTATTCGAATAAGTTCCTCAGCAAAAAACTCATGTACATTGCGTCGATGTGTCTTTGAAGGTGAATAGCTGATGATATAGTTGAATTGAGTCAGAACACTACATTGTATGTTAGATCAGCAATGTACTACTTAGTAGGCGTATTGCCTCTACCCTTGCTATTGAGGGGCCTGGTAATCATCTTCATCACCCCCTTAGCTCCATCATGGGTTGTGCTAACTATGGTGGAGAACGGGTTTGGGGAATCTTTAACGCTTGAGGTATCTTAACGCTATGCATATAGAGAAATAATATTGATCGTATACATGTGCAGGCATGACATGAGAAGACGTCAATATCTCATCATTTGCTAAGCCATGGTTCAACATTTCAACTAAATCTTGAAGTTATTTTATTTTTATTTTATTTTTTTGGGAAGAACGACAAGCTTTATTTATCAATCAAAACTATAACAACATAAAATGCAAAGACAGGATTATGCCTCATCGGGACTGGGAAGATGCAACCCAAGAATAGTCCCTTTGGCTATGCCCCCGGCAGGCTATAGTCCGGTCTCAAAACTTATTAGCATATCTACAAAGTATGCATAGGAGGGGCGGATGGAGTGGACTACCCAACGACCATGTTCTATGCTAGCCAAATCCATTTTCCATGAATTTCGTCTGCTTTGACCTCTGGAGACCCCAAGTCGTCAATCATACCTTGAGTCTGAGCCTTGGGTAGGATGCATCATTGCTGTCTATGTTGTTATGATTGTTATGGTGATCTCCACCCTTCGGGGTGGTTATATATATTATTTGTTGTATGTACTCATGTTATACGCTTCCGCATTGCTATGTGGATCCGGAGGGAAATGGGGTAAATGACACATCCAGTTCTCTCACGTAGGATTCCTGCCCACCATCGGGAATCCCACGTCAGATGGGCGGCCTCTCGATGGTAGCATGGCCAAAGAGGGGGAATCTCTAGTTCGCGTATGATGGGAGCATCGTATATGATCGGGAGACGTCACACAAGTCCACTGGTTAGCTTGGACAACCAAGTCTAGTGGTAAACCTAGACAACTATGTCCCATGGTAAACTTGGACATGCAAGTCCAATGGTTAGCCTGGACAACCAAGTCTAGTGGTAAACTTGGACATGCAAGTCCAATGGTAAACCTGGACACTCAAGTCTAGTGGTTAGCTTGGACAACCAAGCCTAGTTGTAAACTTGGACATGCAAGTACAATAGTAAACCTGGACATGTAAGTGTAATGGTTAACCTGGACAACCATGTCTAGTGGTAAACCTAGACAACTAAGTCTAATAGTAAACCTGGACATGCAAGTCCACTGGTTAACCTGGACAACCAAGTCTAGTGGTAAATATGGACATGTCCAGCCTAACCATTGGACATGCATATCCAGAAAAACCACCTCAGTTGGAAGTCTAGGTTAACCACTAGACTTGCATGTCCAGATAAACCACTAAGTCTAGGTTAACCACTAGACTTAGTTGTCCAGAAAACCCACCTGGGTTAGTTGTCTAGAAAAACCTCCTGGGTTTATGTCCATATGCACCTGGGTTAATGCCAGTAGTTAACCTAAACATGCAACTTGAGTGGTTAACCACCAGGTTGCCAACAAGCATGTTCATAATAACCAAAACAGGGGGTCATTTCTCTAAGGTTAATTCCTATGCAAGTATGTGACATTAGGTTAGGGTGATTATGTGACAATACTTACTGTTATGGTTAACCAGTGACAATACTTATTGATTAAACTTGGTAAGTTGAGAGGTGTTAGCAAAAGAGAGCAGCATACTAAAAACTTGTTAGGTTGACATGTATCTTCAATGGAGTAGCATACAAGCACATTACTATAAAAAAAAAAAAACATTCATAAAATCGTACAAAACAATAGTAGAAAACAATATTTATTTTTCCACAAGAAATATAAAAAAACAAATGCATAAGGTGATATAAGGACGCGCAAATGGGATGGAGATCGTTGAATTGAAGACCGTCCCCATGGCATCAAGAACAAGCCACCACCTGGTGCGAAATGACATTTCGGGTGTTCAAACGATTGTGCCATTGCAGGTTGCAGGTGCCATTGTAGGAGCAAGTACGGTGGCAGAAAAAACAGTTTAGGGTAGTCCCTATTCTTACGCCCCATCCATTGATGGGGCTTCTGATGCATGCCTCGGAGCCTGCTTGGAGGCAGATGGGGCATACATGGGGAGCAAGGATGGATGAGCTGCAATAGGATAATGGCGGATCCATATATGGTCGAGCTAACCACGGAATTCAGGCCGAGATTACCACTTCTCGGAGTAGGAATACGGCGCCCCGAAGAAATCAGAGTAGTTATGAAGATCTCAATATTACCATCAACATGTCCTGATCTAATTTTAGCAATTTTTTGAAGAATGAGATGCACTGCACCACGTCCCTTCAATGCTAGATCCTCAATAAGGTATTGGTCTTCTAAGTATTTTCCATCCACATTCAACTGTTGCTCATCAACTGCCAAATTGTCCTTCTTAAAGATCAACTGTTTAAGATCTTTAACACTGCATGCACGTTGGATCTTAATGTATTTGTCCTCATTTCTGCTTTTTACAGCAGCTTCAACAATATCAGACACGCGAAGAATAAGATGTAGAACCTCCCCATCGCACATGTCGAAATCTCTGATAAGACTATCCTCTCTAGACAAAGCACGTTCTCTATAGACAAGCTTTTGCTGCTTAGTATAAAATCCATTCCGGGCTTGTATCCTCATCTCCACAAAGGATAGGATATTAGATCTCAGTACCCTCATTGGCATGACAGAATCAGAAGTCACCAAATAGATCTAAATGGCATTGTCTATAGGAGGCAATCCTCTAGGTATTCCAGAAAATCTACCTTTTATTGCTAATGGATGTAGAATAAGTCTGAAAGTCCATATTATTCCTAAGTTTTTGCGACTACCCTAAACTGGGTGTTGAATCTTACATCGAACCTCTATGTCCCTTCCATAACTCTTGTCCCTCCGTTTCTACTGTGTTAAACAACCTCTGAATTTGCTTGTGGACTCTGACTCTTGCATGCATGCCTCCCATCGAACTGCTTGTACTCCCCTATTTATAAGGCTTTTCTCTTGGGAAGTTCCCCATGTTTAACTTTAAGCTTCCTCTTGAAATCTCTGTATTTGGTACATGGCATATTCGCTTGTCACCCCTCCAGCCCTAGGATTTGCCCTTGGGGCATTAGAGGAAAAATGAGATCATCTTTTGTCCCAAATAGATTAATTAAAAAAAACACATCAGCAAAATATACTAGCCAATGAGAGCATAGCTCAAGTTGATTTTATGCCGTAATTACGTGGCACTGAATTCCTAGGTGGCACCCCATGGCAATTGTACCAAACAATTAATACTTGGTCATTAAAACAATGTCATTTATGAAGCCATATTATTTAATGCAAGATAAAATTACCAAAATTGGTTTCAATACGAACCGCCATTAAGCATTCAAAATTTAGGTCTTCTCATTTCCCCCTAATTCTTCTCTCTACTCTTGACGACCTTCTTGTTCTCCCGATTCAAGCATGGAATAGAACAGGTCGTAAGGATTGGCACAGAAAAATCAGTAGTATCACATCTCTACCAAAAATTATTCGGACGTTGCTGGCAATTCGGTGCAGAGCTTTCGATCACCATTCATATTTTTTGTTACCATTCATTTTTCGATTCTTGAACGATTGGACTAGGTAAAATGCAACCGTAAGGCCTATATTTCCCTGTTGCAAGAGTTCTTGTTAAGTTCTTCGTTTGCCTCTTTAACACTTGCTAATATTGATGCTCTTGGTTTTGCTTTGCAGGTGATTTAATCATATCCATCAAATTCATAGGCTGAGAGTCAGGCTCAATGATATATCACCTACGGGTTCTACAATAGGTAATGTTCTCCTTAACTATGGTATTAATTTCTTTTCACGATCTGCTTGTTGAGGAATCTTCCCCGCACTCAAGAATAGTTCTTTAATCAGTAAATACATTACTGAGCAATATGGTACACTTCTGCACTCAAGAATAGTTCTTAATCAGTAAATATATTACTGAGCAATATGGTACACCTCATACATCTTAGCAGTTAAAATTCTAGTGTTATATGGATAAAATGAAAATGGAGTAATGTGAGGCCTATTTGATTTGCTTTTACTTTTGCATTTGCATTTTGCTTTTGCAGGTCACTGTATTCACTTTTCCTTTTGCAGGCAACTGAATTCTCAATTTGAGATTCTAGCTTTGTGAATATATCAGAGTTTGCTCCCTGTGTATATTACAGAGTATAACTTCCAGGTATCATATCTTAATGTTGATGATCATTTCCTTAACCAGTAGAGAGTTAACCTTTTACATTAATACTTTGTACTAGTGAATCTTTGTTGAATTCTTTTTGTCTTCTTCATCTTCATTGTCGTAGTAGTATTGCTTATGAATAGTAGAATATTGCTTACTAAATCATGCAATGCATTTCTGTTAATATTTGACATGACACTAGAGAGCAAGTATTTGGTGCATCTTAAATTAATAATAATGCTTTTCTATGCAAATGCAGGTGATGGGTAGCAGCCGATCTGAAATTAGCCACATTATTGTGAAAAATAGCAAGGACATGAATGGTAATTGGATTGAGTTGCATATTTCATTAGGATCATGGATTACAATGAGGCCTCGTCAATCGGTGTGACCTGTTGTCAAGAGAAGAAAGTTGGGTGATATTTTTTCTCATTGGAAGGCCAAAGTGGTTGGGTTTGTAATTAGCCAAACATGTAGAAAAGTGGATGAGATTATGGTTGCACATGCATATAGTCTTAGTGATATGCTCAAAGAAGAAGTAAGCCAACAAACCGCAATTTCCAAAGATGGAAGTCAATTGTATTTGCTCCTCGACTTTAAAGATAAAGTTTTCATCCACTCTATAACTAGTGTATTGGAGGTCCATCATTTTAGCCTTGGTGAGTTGCTATTTCTGCTATATCCATGTCAACTCTTAGAGATAGGGGTATTTGGTTCCATAAATACCACTACAAAAAAAAAAGGTAAAGTGGGCAAACTTAGGTTAGTGGATGTGCCAAACCTCACTTTCATATCGAGGGGTTTTGTGACATGCAAATAGTGACTGACATATCGCTACATGCTAGCAATCGAGGTCGGAAGAATGTTGACCGAAAAGAGGAGGAGTTAGATGTGGAATAAAAGTTTTATTACCATTTAAAGTATTTGCATATCTTTTCAAGGATGTAAACACAGCGAAAGTTTCCCCTCAAACATACACTTTACGTGATGTTGAATCCTAAAAGCTTTGAGTATTTTTTGGCGAATGGAAGAGAAAACTTCATGACAGGTGGGCAAATTACGTAATGCAGTTGATACAAGTAGCATGATATTCGGTATGAAATTTCTTTGGGTTTAAATTGCATGCCATTAGATTGTTTCTGACTTATTATGTGCAGATATAGATTACCCAAGCAAACATTATATTGCAATTTCTATGTGCAAAGGAGGAAACAGTTTTGGGAAAGTGGGCATTATTCTTGGAAACCAGTAGAAGAACACCACTTAAGGTCTCCGATGATGCAACTGGCAATAGACATGGGAAACGACCATTTATACACACTAGATGTGGAGGAGGAATGGTCACTTCTAGAATGCAGAAAGCTATTGGAATCCCTTTCTGGATGTTCTGAATTCCAATTTATTAGAAATGATAAAAAGGTGGGTTTTAGAAGAGAATGCTTGATCAAATGTAAAGATTGTATGCCTCCTCACAATGTGAGAGCTGTTCTTGAACAATAGACTAGAGAGAAAAAAAAAAAGAATGTCGCAATGGCCAATTGTTGGGTTCAATTCCCAAAGTGAAATTTGTGTTCCATATTCTGTTTTATACAAGCTGCCTCCATGTGTATTTGATCCAAATTCTGTTTTATACAAGCTACCCACAGATCTGTTGCACTCAAATGTAACTATTTTGTTGGCACACTTGATCATTGGGTTATATTGGACTGCTACAAAATGTTGGAATTTCATAACGAGTTCCATAAGCTTAAAATGAGGTAAGAGCCTTTGTCTACTTTAAAACTTTGTTTACTTTAGTAGTTAGCATTATGTACTTCATGTAGTTAACAGGAGCTGAAATAGCTGGAGGGTTTGTGACTGGCTAAGGAAGCCCCAACACTTCCTGCTGGAGCCTATCTTCTATTATCAGGGAAAATTTGTGATGTATCTCAAGGTTAAGGCTACAGTTCCATGCCCAATGTTGCTACAAGAAATGCAACGTGTTGCTCCCAATCAGGAAAGCCTGCTTGGCAAAGTGCATGTCTGCTTGGCAAAGTGCATGTGTGCTTAGATGTCTGCTTGGCAAAGTCCATGTAACATCATCAGGTGCTAGGTGCTGGCAATTGTAGACCTTTACAAATTAATCGTATGCTGCCAATGATTTATTATCAAAATGAAGATGCAAAACATAAGCAGCTTTCTCGTTCTTAATTTGTTTCCTCCTTCCATTTTCAATCAAGAATAATTGCTCAAAAAGAAAGTGAAGTCATTGCCATCCATCATTGGCAGTTAGTGCAGAAATTCTGGTTCTCATGTTGAAGTCTGTATACAGATAAATGTAATTATTTGTAGTATTTGGTATAGTACAGTTGCACAATTTCTTTTGTAGGATGGTGGTTTGCTCACCTTTGATACAATTGTTTATAATGCAGCCACTGTGTGCCAATGTCCTATGAGCTTTCCATCGGATGTTTCATCTCAATTGAAGATGGGTACTGTAAGACATCTTTTTGTGACATGTTTATATTGATGCAACCAAGTTTCTCAATATGCATGCTCTCTCTACATAAGAATAAGACTAAGAATAAGGTCCTGCAGAATATATTTCTTTGTGTAGATTAAGGCCCTGCATGTTGGATTAAATATATCAGAAGCTAACACATTACCAAGCGCTTCCTCTTTCAAGCATCTCTATTGTATAACACCAGGTCTGCAGCATTGGTGTTCCTTTTGCTTTAAGTTTGCATCTTTTGGTTGCTACTGTGATCTTTTACACCATCTGAGTCACAGAGGTCACTTTGTTGAAAAATCTTGGTTGGACTAGCTAGGCTTAAGATAAATACCCCTGCGTTGCTAAATAGAAACAATATGTGGATTCTACTAAAGCTGTAAACTAAGTACTTTTAAGCTTTTAAAATCATGCAACTCTGAAGCACAGATCAACATCAAAAGTGTTGCAGCTCCCAAGGGGACATAGCAGGAAACATTGGCATGAGAAGAGCTTTAACTGTGACAGGCTTCTGCACGAGAAGAGCTTTAACTGTGACAGGCTTCTTGGCTAATTCAAATTGTGCACACTAGCATCTAAGGCATTGGTAAATCTTCCAGCTGTAGAGTGAGTTTAGAAACCACAGTTTTTCCCATCTGTTAATGCATGCATTCTATTAATGCAGCCAAGTTTGCACAGTCCATGTCATGCAAAGTACAGTATTGATGTCAATTCTTCAGCCAACACCAGAGACATTTGAGCTATTTGATGATGTAATTTTGCTTTCGGAGGGCAAAATTGTCTACAATGGCCCCTGTGACAATGTATTGGAGTTCTTTGAAAGCTCTGGCTTTAAATGTCTAGAACGGAAAGGAATAGCAGATTTTCTTCAAGAGGTAGCAGAAACTATGACATGCACCTTGTGACAATATGAATATGATTCACAATTTAGGCATACCGTGGCATATGCAACATAGCAGGTATCTGAAGGTTTACATGAAGGTATCTATTCCAATTTCCAGCTGCTTCCAACTCGCTGTCTTCTTGATCTCCATTCCATTTGTGTTGCCTTGCCATTTGACTTCATCCAAGCTTCCCTTTTCCTTTTTTTTGACAACTCACTTATAGCCTTATCTACAACTGGATTTGCTCTTCGTCTAACATTTCTCTCATGCCTCGCAATCAATCTCCTATAGAACCATTGATTCATTTGATACAAGGGTTTAGATGTCAATGTACTGCCACCTCTTTGCGTTGCTCTATGGAAGGCTGTTTTTGCTTGTTTATGCGATTTTTCCATACCTTGAGTATTCCAAACCGCAAGACTACCATATGTTTTGGCAAACCAGGGTCCATGCGCATGCAATATGTGGATATAGTGGCTGACTTCACTTTCTCCCCATGCTGCAATATATGCTGCTGTAAACTTTGAAACTTTATCTTTAAAAGCATTTGCTTCCTCTGAATTAAAAGAATGTTTCTGCAACAGGGCATTTAAATCCGACAAAGCATTCCATGCTTCTAATTTCTTAATGGTTGACTGTGCTCTATCTGTTCTATCCTTCTCGGCCTGCACAAGCTTCTTTCCAAATTCGAACATGCCTTTTTGTTTTGGATCCATGTTTTTCAGAAAACGTCGTGCTTTGCCACCACCCAAAGAGACTTTGGCAGGCACTGAACTCTTCATTGACTTCTTCTCATCCTTCTCCAGTGTAACAAAACCACCATGTAATTCGGCCTCTGACAGAACCTTCTCCACTCTTGCTATTCCTTCCTCCCTTTCTTTCTTACCTTTAATATTCCACACAAAACAGCAACTATGGTGGATCATTTTCTCCACTATTCTGACCAATGCATGCAATGTGCAGAAGTGGACTCTTTCTAGGGGAATTGGTAATATAGCATTAAAGTTTGGATCCTTCTGGTCCCTATCGGGCGGTAATTCTTGGTTACATGTCAAGGTACTCTTACTTCTGCCTCCTTTTTTTTCTTTCAGTTTGTACATGCAATAAATACAATTGCTATGAGTTTGCAGAGGTGTAGATGATATGTTATACATTGCCTTCTCAGTCTTTAGGTCTGAAGCCAAATGAAACCTGATTTTGAAAGAACCATGGCCATCAACTTTTAACAATTCTCCTGATTCATAGAGCCCAATTAGCCGTGGTATTTCGGTCTGATCAAAGACCCATTTCAATATACTGTAATTTTCCTTTTGCACTTGGAACATTCCAAGCCACCATGTATGCTCTTCCGACTGCACTGAAAACCATTCTGGATCCCTCGGTTTCTCGCCCTTCTTCGGCTTCTGTCCTCTCTTCTCATAATCCGAATGAAGAGCATAATTCATCAGGACTATTGATACCCTCTCAAATTTCTTCTTATTGGTTAATTCCATTTCATCAAGCTTGAGACATATCTCTAGTGTGCCTCGCACTTCAGCCTCATGTATCTAAAAATCATAACGAAAGCTTAAAGTTAGATTTTTATATTTTATACAAACTGTAGCTTGTTCCTGCAATGGCAAAAATAGAAGACATGCGAATCCTTGGAGCTAGCCAGATGCCGAACATATTTCTAGACCACGTGACTTTGGTGTCTGTAGACTTGTTATCTCGAACCTCAAGACATGCATTCATGGACAAGAATGCATACAGGAATGGATGTCTTCATGCCTATCAGGTAAGATGTTAGGAATTTGTCCCTGCTCCAGGTGAACAATAGTGGGACTGATTTTTTAAATTGGTGATTATGCAGAGTCTTAAGCAGGTCCCTGGTCTCCATATGTTGCTGAACTGCACAGGCAAAAGGTACTGCGTGCTCATTTCATATGCTTAGCATGATGCACTTCTGCAGAAATGCTGCAAATAGAGTGCCTTAGTGCCTTATGCAGTTTTGGTTTTGTTTCATGCAAATTGAGAAAGGATTTCAGACAAAAGAAGCTGGATTTGGGCATTCTTTCCCATATGTGTTATGCTTATCTTGTTCATATTGACTAGATTTGTCTTGAATCTTGATTTTCCCCAATGTTCATTGTATTTTTCTACTGGGATGGTCTCGCCACACAGCTCAGTGGAGAATGGACACTACTTTTATCCGTTCATTTATTATTTACTAAATGTTTCCTATGCATAATGCCTCAGTATAAGTTGCGATGAAATTAGAAGAAAAGGTTAGTCAGCTAATTTCAGAAATATATGTAGACTATTACTATGATTACAATTATTCTCTACATCTCTACGAGAGCATAAAGTGGGTCCTTTCTATTCTCATCTTTCTTCATGTATTAAACTGTTGAGCTATGTTCCAAAAGTGTTAATGCACTATTTAGATTTCTGATACTCAGACATGTTTGCTCCAGGCAGGAACTTTGTGATACTTACGACAAAGTTTTAGGGGACTAAGTACAATGCATCTTCATGTTATCATATGGGTACAGGCAGAAACATGCACGAAATGACATGAAGCAAGAAAAAACTGAAATTACATGAAGCAAGATAAAACTGAACCAAACAAAACTGAAATCCAGACCAGTCCAAAATAAAACTGAAATTCAGACTTGAAGCACATACCTGATAAAAGACAACCATGAATTTCAGCAATGCTTCCATGTCAAACCAGACATTGTTGTTCTCGTTCAAGCCAACACTTTCACATGTATTACTTTTCTTCGTGCTTTTATTGAATGGGCAACCTGACTCGAGTGAGTGCATGCCACCTAAAATATCATCAATAGCAGTGTTTCTTCTCCGTCGAATTAACTTTAATGCATAAGGACGAGGTGCAACAACCTTTTTTGTTCCCAATAATTTAAGAGCATCTTGGAATGACTTAAACAAAACCCAGATGCTTCTCTACTAATACGATGAATCACAAAGGGCTTGCACTTCATCTGCATCAATTTTAGAGTAGATCTCATTCATGACCATTTCCAGAATGCCTCTACGCAAAGAATTATTCGTTGGATCATTCAACATAGCTAACACCTCATCTTTTGTTGCAATACTTTTAACAATCTTTCCTATGTTACCTCTAACATTGTTTTTCTCCTTTTTTGTGTTGAGAACTCTCTTGATTGCATAAATTCTTCTTCTTGCTGCACCGCAAGTCGGATTTAGTGACTCAATTGGCTTTCTTTTCCTATTCCTTTCTCGAAGACCTAATGGCGTCATCTTCAAGCGCTGCAACCTTTTCTCCAAAGTCTTGACTTTGCATTCTTCCTTCCTGCACTTGCTTATCCAAGATCTCAATTCTCGATTACATTGATTGATCACAAAGGTTTGCAGAGAATAATCTTGTTGCAAGTTAGAGAGCTTCTGCCCAAGCTTTACAATTTTTGATCCCATTTGCTTGTGTTGTTCTGCCATTGAGCTTAATTCTTGCTCCTTCTTCTTTATCACTTTATGTGACTCATGAATTCTAAAACAAAGATGTTGAATATAATTATTCATATTCTCACGATCCTAGCAAACCGGATGCGCCTTCACAACAAAACTTCACCAAAGCACTTACGAGTTGAATTTAGGAAATTGGCGGTGATAGGATCCCGTGGATATATATCTCCTCTTGCCCATATATCTGCATGCTTTGCACCTAGAATTCTTAGCAGGTTCTCGTCCACTTTTTGCTTCAATCCACCTCCTTTCCTGCACCAAACTGGTGCATAATCTTTAGATGGCAAAGGGATTCTAATTTCTGTCATTGTGAAAACATGAACTTGAGTTAGAATAGAATGGAAAGCTTTCAATCGAAGGAGTTGAACCTTCAAAATTCCATGCAACCAGGGAGGCGCCATATTTGAATTCCGGTTTTGGAGGCTCGGCGCCATGTTTCTAATTCGTTTTTTGGAGGTTCAAATTTAGAAGAGCAATTTTGAATTCGAATTTGAGAGACAATTGTGCTTTAGCGCGAAGGCAATTCATGGATAGATAGAAATCGAGGTCTCATAGCTTTGATATTTCTAGCAAACGTGGATAATAATGTGTTACGAAGAGGGTTAACGAAAAGCATTAAATAAATGGATTAAGTTAGGTATATTAAATACATAGGTTGTTGAGTTGTTGAGTAAAAAATGGTATTTATTTTGCATTAACTACATAAGAAGGATGACATGGAAAATGGAAAAAAATGACGTGGCATTTTCCTTATAGGGACAAAAGCTGATCTCAATTTTCCTCTAATGCAACCCAAAACAAGATGCTAACGCATCAATGGGTTGCGATTGGAAAACCATTGATGCGTCCACAATTAGGCAACATTATATATTCCGCTTCACAGATATACCCTACGTACGAAATCTAAATTCCTGATGTATAAAATTAAAAAAACACGTATTTTTTTAGGAAAAAAAAAACGTTGTTATGTATTTTTTAATCGTCAGTCGGAAAAAAAAAATTCGCATACGCGAAATCTTCTAAACCTCGTACACGAAAGTTTTTTCGCGTACGCAAAACAGTAAAAACCACGTACACGAAAAAAAAACTTGTACGCGCTTTATACTGTTTTGCATACGCGATTTAGAAGGTTTTGCGTACGTGATTTTCAAATTTAAATTCGTACGCGAAAAAAAAATACACCCACGCGATCGAAACAGTATAAAGCGCGTATGCAAAAAAAAAATTGTTTCGTGTACGCCGTTTTCGTTGTTTCGCGTACGCGCTTTAGTTCTTTTCGCGTACGCGAAAATCTTCCGCCGTTAGAATTGTTTCTTGTCGTATTTTTTACGTATTATACGACAAATTTGTGTCGTATCATACAAATAATACTATTACGTATAAAACGTACGAAGTATTGAACTTATCCCTGCCCTGCAAGCTGACATCAGATGGCATGCAGTGGGCGGGTCCAAGAGAACTCTTCAGCTAGCACGAACTCTGTGCTCATTTACATGAGCAATGTTGAAAGGAAATGATCCAGTTGCTGCTCAAGATGTACTTTCCACTCTCGAGCATCCTACAAATAATAAACATCAGACTAAGAGTGAGTCTACAGTCACCGTGATAAAATATAAAATGTGCTACCTTATTCAATAGGTTCCTGTTGTCCAAAACATACAGGTCTTTTGTGATCCCAGCACCCCATCTTAGATAGAGATCCTTCCTCTTCTCAATCATGGATTCATATACGTTATAGAGGTGGCAAGAATAGTGCACCTTACCTATGTCTTTCATACTATACCCTAACATGCCCTCAAAGCAGTGTAACGTGTTCTTTTCAGCGCTTTGTACACTAAAACAATACCGACTAGCTTAGAAAGCCAATTAAAATCCCTCTTAATAGCCTCATTCAAGGCCCTTGGTGTCTTATAGCGAGCTCTTAGCACAACTTGCACATGAAGGTGGTCTGCAGAAGACCCCTCTCAAGAGCAACAGCACCAACCGCACGCTTCTATCACAAAATGACGAAAGGGCATCAAAAAAACTAAGTGAAACATATTAGCCTGACAGTCCTAACGTCTTTGACATCGATTGCCTCCCAATTCATTGCAAGACTAGGCATGGCAAGATTAGGCATGGCAAGATTAGGCATAGCAGGGGAATTATCAGTCTCCACAGAACCTGAATCCAAAGGCATACTGATCGTCGTATGCCTAGGGCACACGCGCTCCTTTATCTGCAGCTGCACCTTCAAAATGAAAATATATTACTTTTTTTCATAACCTAGATGCCAGCATCACTTTTATATGTATTCCTATACGAATACCCCAAAACAGCTTCATAAATCTTATGTTATAAAACTACAGTTCTTGATCGCACAGACATTATACTTTTAAGGACCATTTGTTCAAATGTTCTTTGAACTTTTCCAATGAACTTGTTCCTTCCAAGAGCGCCTGCTCCAATAAAGAATTTCTCGCACAGTACTCCCAAAGGCACATTTGTTCAAGTGTTCTTTGCACTTTTTCAAAGAACCCTTAAATTGAACTTCTCCTTTCCGAGTATGATTCAAGTCCAAAAAAAATTTAAGCAATTGCAGATCCACAAATCCAGCACCATGATTCATATAGCCAGCAAACTAGTAGTACTATATATTCCCCTTTCCTTACCTAAGGAAATCCAGTATAATATCCTATGTTAGCCCCTAGGTCTAACTATAACTTCCCAAGTAACTATTCCCCATAGACAGATACCGACTTATGCCCTGCCAATCATCCCCAGACACAATGACTTACCGACAGACACAATGACCATGTTCATGAACGTTTGTCGAGGGCCCCATTCCGGCCATGTAATCTAGAAACACTTATGGTAATTAGGCAGAAAAATAAACAAAAAGAAAAAAAAAAAATATTGAAGAAGGTTCTTTCCTTTTAGGACTGTTGTTATAGTGGACGGAGATATTCTTTTACATAAAGAATACCAAAAATGATAACTGGTGTATCTATACAAACCACATATCCATTTTCTAGCACTGCGGCTTCTTTTCTACCATAGCAGCTTCTTCCAACACAACCTTCTTTTTAGCAGCAGACTGAGGTAAGGTAAGGAGGCCATCCTTCAAACTATCCTCTGCTATTGCAGGAATAACAATACTTCTAATTTCATCTTTTCACCCATTCTGCATAGAAGCTTCATTCCTTCCATTATTTTCATTGAACAAATCATTCTCTATGTCAAGATCTGCCCATCTATTTCTTATGACAAAGAATTAGAATATCCCCAATGAGCGCAGTGTCACTATTAATTGAAGCATCGATGCACATTGCATCTCCATTTTCTATCTCAATTCTATTTTCCACCGCAGAGTTAGCAAAGTCTTTGCTCACTTCTTTTTGTACATTTGAACCCTTGCCTTTTTCCACCACTACAAATCCCCTTCACTGTTGGAGGTAGCAAATGTCTGTGGATACTGTTTCTCATCCTTTAACTACCAAATCGTTTTCTTTGCTTAGTGCACAGGAGTTAGATTCCGTAGCCATATATTATCTTCTTGTATCAGAACCAACTTATTATCACTGGTTCCTCACAGAAAAGTCTTCCAAACCTTTCAATTCCGTTTGATAATTTCAGCTTGAAAAGAGAACAGAACATGTCACAGTGAATATAAGAATTCCTTCACCTGCTGCAATTGCTACAAATATAAAATGAGTGATATATCTTCCCAATAAATTAGCTATAACTACAGGAAATTCTACATTAAGCATGTCGGGGGGGAACTGCTCTGTCTCAAACCAACATGGAAGCCTGATAGAGGAGATCTTATCTGGCGTAAACCATAGGTAGCAATGCTGATACAAAATAAACTCTCCTGCAGAATAATGTACTGTCATGAACACTAGTTTCTCTAATATTTCTTCACTATAAGCGGAAATAAGCAAGAAACATATATTTCTATTCATATAAAAAATACGCAAACGCACATTCTGTTAGCTTTAACAATTGGAATTATGGGCTCGGTGTAGAAACCCTATGCACGGTATCTCCTCGTTCCCAAGAAAACATTTTCGTTTTGAGCTCCTGTTCTAGTACTATCCTTGATATAACTGAATGGATCAGATAAAAATACCTAGTTGCCAAAACCTTCCGCAATCAATTCTGAAATTCCAACGTGCCCACAAAAGCCTTCCTTATCAGAAGCTCCTTCATCAGAAACAAAACACATGACCTGTGCATTATCCGAACTGTTCTCTACTTTCTGCAAACATTTTATGCCCATCAAACTGGTTCCTTAGCGTCCCTTTTTTGACCTTGCAAATTCCTCTGCCTGCACCAAAAAAAACTCTACCCCTGCATTTTCATTATTTCTACATGCTGCCAGGCCCTTACTTTCATCTCCATCTTCGGCAGGCGGCACCGACACACCAGACCAGGCGCCACCGAGGTTTAGCTCTTTTAACCTAAACGGGTATGGAGATTGGTACCACACCGACACTACCGCACAACGACCGTTAAAACTAGGGTTGGAAAAACACTTTGAGATATAACCAGAAAATTTGCCCCTGTACCAGATTAGAGAATTCATATAAACTGTGTTTTTTCTACCAGCGGTCCCTAGAGTCAAATCTGAAATTAAGACGACCAATTGGTGGTAACCAGGGTAGCCGTTAAGGACGAAAGTTCGTCAAAAAGGCTATTTTTTAAGGGTATCGATTTTGACACTATGATTTAGTAGGGCCCGTTATAGATGGAAAAAAATAAAATTAGCCAACTTTTCTACAAACAAATCTCACTCCACTTGAAAATTCGCCACATCCACTAAGCATCATAACTATGGATTCGCCTTATCCTCTACCCTCCTTCACAAAGATTTCTTAAGGAATCGCCTAATATTTCAGGCTTTCTTCGTAACCTAATCTATTCTCCATATCCATCCAGGTACATATGATAATTTTAAGAGTTATTTTTGTAACTATTGTGTTTCAAATACTTCTAAGATTTTTTTACAGACCTCCCTTTTAATAGATTTGTTTTATCTACAAAGATAAGCCACGTCCTCATTTGCAAAGGTTAAGTTGTGGTATTGCATCATGCAAAGGTTACGTTGTGGTATTAAGTTGTGAATAAAATTTCACCACAGAAATTGCATTTGGAAAATAAGGACATTTAAATCTTGGCAAAATAATATTGGCCATGATTCGCCTAGATTTCTATAAAAAACATTCATGTCTAGAAAACAACTAATCTTGCAACTCTATTATTCGCCTAACCTTCTAAATTATGCTTAGACAAATTTGGCCTTAAGGGCAACCCTGGTGGTAACCCCCACTTTTTCAATCACTCAACTGGCGAGGGGGATTTGTTGAATTAACTCAAATTAAATTTTAACGTTCACGAAAACTAAAGGTTTATAGCCATTGTTTTCTCCACTTCTTATACATAGATGCTACTTTTACATAGATGTCCTCGTGGATGCTGTCAATGTAGCATTGCGTAAAAATATTATCTATCTATTTATTTACAAGTGCTCAAACACTCATCCCATCACTGTCACGTCATATCGCCAAATTTTGACAGACTAGTGTGATGTGAAAGGACCAGTCATGCACCTTCCCTTGTTGGCCACAGTCTTTTGTTTTACCCCATCCAAGTTTCAAATACTAAGATCCTTATACACAAGGTCACAGTTCAATGCCTCGTTATGAAAATGGCCATGCATCGTTGTAAAGTTGGTGGGAGAAAGACCCAGGTTAGCCATGTATATTGGTGGGGGCAGGACCCATCTGGGTGTGTTGTAAATTGTCTTATAAGCTATGGCTTCCCGCCATTAAAATATCATCATCGTCATTTAAAGTTGTCAAAGAAGGCATTGACTTCGCTGAGATGCTCTCGGATTTCTTATTGGGTTATAATGTTTGCGACAAAAGTACTTCATTAAGGTTTCTGTAAATTTCGTCATAGATTTTTGTTTCTCATCCAATTCACCGTTACCCCCCTTCTAATAATAAATGTTTGGCAACAGCACAAGAGAAGGAACAAATTTTATACCATGTTTTCAATTTACCCATTTCGCCTCTAACATAAAGGACAAAAAAAATAATGAAATGTCGCTTTAGGTGACATTGTGGGACATCCAAATGGGCACACATAACCATTCCTTTATGCTAAATGTGTTTGTAGTTATTGATTTTTGGCTTGGCTGTAACAATCCTATCCAACAGCTCAACGACCAAATCTAGCTACTCCAACAACCAAATTATCGGTGTTCATAAAAAGAATCATGCACTTGGCGTTCATAAATTAAAGAGTCATGCACTTGGCCGTTTGGGGCTTATTAGCAAGCCATATTGAGGCTGCAAATTACGATCGAGTGCTTCTATGCTGGTACATTTCCTACCCATTACAGAGCTTTTGGCTATGGCGCCTTCAGGCTTCTCGTCTAGTTCCACAGCTGAAGAGGTAGTTGGAGACATGGACCTCCATTCTTATACAATTGTAATAACTGGTATCTCTTCTTTTTCCTTGCTAACCTATCTATCTCTCATTCAAATTAGTTCTCTCTCACAAGAAAAAAAAAAATCAATTCAGTTCTCTTTGTCGTTTTTTATTAGGAGCCAATGCTGGTATTGGATTTGAGACCGCCAGAGTTATGGCAAAAAGAGGTGCCCAGGTTATCCTCGCATGTAGAAATCTCAAATTTGCAGAGGCTGCCAAGAGCTCTATTCTGGAGCAGGTTCCCAGCGGCCGGATTATTGTTCTTAAGCTGGACCTTAGCTCTCTATCTTCAGTTCGCCAATTTGCCAAAGATTTCATTTCTTTGAATCTACCACTTAATATCTTGATGTGGGTTTTTAGTTTCTTCTTGAAGTTTCTCTGATTTTTATCATTAGGTGTTGTGATTAATTATTTTTGCAGAAATAATGCCGGTATTGCTCATAGCGGTTATAAGCAATCTGAGGATGGTATTGAACTGACATTTGCAACGAACTATCTTGGTGAGATTCATTAAACACGCTAATATTTGTTTACACATTTAAAAAACAAATATATGTCATAACACTTGAATTTTAAATTTGTCTCTCAAGGGCATTTTCTTCTTACGGATTTGCTTCTCGATACTATGATCAATACTGCAAAGGAGAGTGGCATAGAAGGAAGAATTGTCAATGTGTCGTCAAAACTGCATAAGATAGTAAAAGGAATAGACTTTGAATATTTAAACAAGAACAACTGGAAATATTCGACTATTGGTATTAGAAGGTATGTCTTTCATGGTGTACTCTATCTAGTGTAACACATAAATAGTTGTAAAATCGTATGAAAACATTACTTTAAAGATATAATTATACATTAATGTTAAGATGTTTATGTGAGTAATTGCCAAACTGGAATAATATCTATTAGGTTTATATTTTCAATATGTAAAAGCTCTTTCTAAGTAAAGCAGCAACAAATTTTCTTACAAAAATAGAAGAAACTCGTATTAGCAATAGCAAACGTAGATGTGTGTTACTTATTATGGTGTAGTTTACAAGGATAGAAACTTGCTATGTTGAGGGCAAGTTGTCATATTATGTCATTTCCTCACATTGCATATATGGGTTTTGGATACTTTATGACGATGCCATGGGATTCACCTTTATAGTAGTGGAACATCATCCGCATTTTTGAAGCGGGACAAACCCCCCTTTATAAGGATGCCTACCAAGGAACACCCCTTCCACTGTGATGATGTTATATTTTCTTGAATTTCTCTACCCCCACCATGGATTTACCTCCTAACTTTTCTTGATGTAGCCAATCCTAAGTCTAGAATCACATGTCATTCTTTCACATAACCACATCGTGGTGCTCATACTTGCTTACTGTGTTGTACAATCCTCACTACCCACATGTTTAATACATGTGTCCTTCCATGTATACTCTTGTCATAGCCCATAATTATAATCTGCACCCGTATAACTATCTAGTGGATTATATTATACACCATAATTCAACATGTAAAACCTCCTTGATGAAGATATTTATCTTTCTTGCAGCATTTATGGTGTTCTCTATGTGTATGGACAATCTAAGTTGGCCATCATATTGCATTCTAAAGCACTTTCAAGGCGCCTTAAGGTACTACTTTGATAGAAAGTAAATTATTGCTTCAATTTTTACGTCTAAATGAAATTCATGTGTTGTAGGAACAAGGTGCCAATGTCACAATAAATGCTTTGCATCCAGGTGATATACATACAAATATTGTTTCTAATTACATCCCAGGAGCCTCCTGTAAGTTTTTTTATCTATATCATTATCATATCTGTTAAAATGAATGTCATAACAGTCGCGTATTGTCGCAGGTGTTTATTCATTAATGTCAATATTCCTCAAGAATATTCCACAAGTAAGTATGGAAAGAATCATCTGTAGGATATACTCGTGAATAAGAGTTAAAAGACCGTTTCGATGATTTAACAGGGTGCTGCAACAACTTGTTATGTGGCAATTCACCCAAGCTTACAAGGGATTTCTGGAAGGTATTTTGTTAATTGCAGTGATACAACACCGAGCAAGCATGCAAATGATCTAAATCTTGCTGGAAAAATTTGGGAACTCAGCAAGCATCTAGTTGCTATTAAAAAAATCTAATCTTGCTGACAAATGTTTGAGCTATAAGAATTACTAGTTATAGTACCCGGCGTTGCCGGGCTTTACTAACAATTTAAAGAGCCGGTTGTTTCATTGTTGGTTAGAACGACCAATGTGCCTTGGTGGGGGCAAGGGTCCTTTGTTCAGGTCTTGAGTGAACTTTTGGATATTGTAGAAACAAATAGGCTCTATATTCATATGGGCATTGTTTAGATCATTCGATGAGATCATGTGAAGGAGAGACATGCAATAAATATAACAGTGACATTATTCTAGAATGCCTTTTGTGGATGCAGGGCATCAAATGATTTAAAAGCATTTTCATGTTTGTGACCTACCTTAGTCTATGCCCTGCAAGGAAATCAAATATTTAATTTAATAGCTCTAACTATCATCCGTTAAGTGTTTCCACTACTTGAAGTTTTTTTTCAACTTGCTTCTGCGCATGAAAGTGTAATTACTGAAAAGCTTGATTAAATCTTTTAAGGAAGGTAGTTCCCAAAGAGCTAAAGAAATAGAGGGATGTGACTTCCATTAGGGAAAAAGAATACTTGATATTGCACCACGTTATGTTTTTGTAAACTTCATGATGTCATCATTTTAAAGGATAGTTTGAAATTGCACCACATTTTGTTTCTGTAAAGTTCATGATGTTATCATTCGCTCATCTCATTTAAATGTTGGCATACATGAGTACTTGTGATGAAGTTCAAGAAGCTATGATTTGTTTATTGTATTTAGATGTTGGCATATAAGCATCTTTAAGAATGTGAACTAATGGATAAACTATACTACATTGAATCTAGCCTATAACTTCAAAGCATCTTCAAGGTGCCACCTAGTATTTTTTTTAGATACCAGCATCTTATTGTTCATATTGCCTAAATGTGGATACATGAACACCCATAGTGATAATACTATGGCGCTTGGAACTTTAGAACCTAATTTGAAGAAATTGTCGAGCTTTATTTCATATGGCCAATATTGCTTATAAATTACTGTACTCTGCAGCAAACAGAAAGTCAAAACCTGCCATGATAATTGTCCATGGAGGCCAGGGTAATGTGGTAGCTCAGAATAGCCATGCTGGGTTTTCTCAAGCTTTTTGGCATCCATTAGATAAATGTACATGCATCTAATGTCCTTACATTGAGGTTATTGTTGAGGACCTTATTTAACAAAGCAGAAATAAGAACATATGGCCCTGCAATGGCCATTGATAAATACATGCTTCTAATTAATTACAAAGGACAAATAGAGAACAAAGTTTTGGGCTTGTCAGTCTGAAGCAACAACAGTCATCTTCAAATAAGCAGCAAGCATTTTCGAGGATCTTTTTGTCTTCTCTGCAGACTTCATCTGACTACTTTAGCTAGCATGGTATGTTCTCATAAGTGTTACATCATTAGAAGAGAAATGGGCCATGCAGCTATTTGTAAAGTTGTTATTTTATTGAATTGGTACAGCAATATGTCAGTCACGTTTGCCATATAAAATGCAGCATGACAACCCTTTGTGCACATGCACTGCAAGACCTTCTCATATGTTGTTAGCATAATAATAAGAATGATTGGAAGCATAATAATAAGAATGATTGAAAGCATGTGTAGCTCAAGACATAATATTTCCAATCTCTGTTCCAAGAGGTATAAACATTTGGTATCTTTCTATTCTGTAACAATAGCATATCATACACCATCTATCAATTATATTAGTGAACCAGCATAATAGGTCTACACAATTATCACATTAAATTTCTTGCTTTGTGTATACATGATGGAATTGCTGGCATGTGATCCTTGTAGTAGCATACCAACTATAAAAAAATGAAGGATGGCCCATATCTTCGAAGACCATTGCCACTTGCCACTTGCTCAAAGAACGGGTTCTTTCTTTATGTACATTCTGCATTCTGTGAGCAGTAAAGTAAAATGAAAATTACACCAGTTTGAAGACCATTGCCACTTGCCACTTGCTCAAAGAAACGGGGTCTTTCTTTATGTACATTCTGCATTCTGTGAGCGGCAAAGTAAAATGAAAATCATACCAGAATTCTCAAGCATGAGAAGCAGAAAATAAGACCTACCTCAACAGAAAGAAGCATACTGCAACATCTAAAAAAAATGCACGATAAGTCTTCTGCCTGCACGATGAATAAAGGATGTTTAACGTAAATCAATGCTAATAGAAAAACATGGCATAAAGAATAGAAGTCATGGCCTTTTTGCATTACATCATATTCAGCCAGCATGTGCTATGTGCACTCATGACATGTTGATTGTTTGCATTTTTTATTGCAAAGGCACGTCAATATGCGAAGCAGTTCAAAGGTTATACTACAGGTCTATCATGAATAACAAAGACTGGGTAGACAAATAACGCAAACATTCAGACCATATCATAACATTTTATTATTCCAAGATCGATATTCAAAAAATAGATGCAACTCCAGCATAGAGATGTGACATGTAAACAATAATTTGTAATTGAGCTTCTTATTTCTGGTTATTCGAAGAGCTAAAATATGAAAGGTTCATATCCAGAAAGAATCACAACAAACATCTAGCTTCTACTATTCTATTCTATTCTACTATACATTGTTTCAAATGGTAATTAGGGCATTCTTAGATGTGTTGTTTTATATGGTACACTGCTTATAGAGAATAAAATACTGTACTCTTGAGCAAACAAAATCTCAAAACTTGCCTTCATAATTGTCCATGGAGGTCAGGGTAATATGGTAGCTGAGATTCGCCATGCTGGATTTATTCAAGCTTTCTGGCATCTTATAACATTGCAATCTCACATCGACATGAGTTGAGTGAACAAAAGTATTATCCAACCAAAACTAAATAGATTACGGCTTACCTCTGTACACGCCCAATAAATCTGACCAAAACTGGCCCTACTATAAAACATAATAATGCATTTATGTTTGACCAGGAATAGAATAGAATAGAATAGTTTTTTTTAACGTCCACGCCTAGCCCGATTTGTGCCTAAAAACATAGGGAATATTAACATGGGAAATATTGTTGTCCATATGTCGAAATCCCAATTCAAAATGAGCGGGCCATCAAAGAAGTAATCACTAAATGGCAACTCTAGAAGCATCATATTGAATTAGAGGATGAAAATGGTTTTGCAGTTATTATTACCCAATTAAAAATGCACAAATGATGGAGGATCTACTAACTCAGAGTTTAAATCACAAAATCATACCAAAAGAAACATGCCAATTTTTAATGAAAACTTACCGTGTGAACTATTCTTCTTAGTGATGAAATATCCAACACATTTTTGCCTCAGAGAACTCCACCACAAATGTAATACACTACTACAGAACGGGCTATTAGCGACGTCGTTAGCGACGTCACATTGACGTATTCGAGACGTCAGACGTCGCATGAGGACGTCTTGCAAATTTGCACGGACGTTGCAAATGACGTCGCCTAGGATTTGTCGCAGGGCGACGTCGCGCCGCAGGTGAAACGTCATGTTTGCGACGTCCGTGACGTCGCTGTGACGTTGTTAATACGTCGCTAGGACGTTCTAATCTCGTTCTTTTCACCTCATTCATGAAACGTTGTTTTCGACGTGCGTGCAACATATTTGCAACGTCTAGAACGTCCTCCACATGTCGTCGTAACGTTCTTATCTCGTTGCTTACAAGTCGCAACGTAGATGTTAATGAAACGTTTGTTACGACATAATCTGCAACATGTTGCTGTGACGTCTTTAAGACGTTCTTTACGTTACAAACACGTTGTTTTGACGTTTCAAATGGCATTTTCATTGTGACATCTTATTTAGCATGTTTTTGTTGCGACGTGTAACCATTTTAATAAAAAAAATGTAAGAAGCTTGAAAGTCATTTTCTAAAGAATATTGAATAAGAAGAAACGAAATTAGAATAGAATAGAGTATATATTTATGTAAGAAGAGTAAAAAAAAAATCGTGTCAAAAAGAAGTCACTATGTGATGCCTATATCTAATCATCTGGGACATCACACTCACCATCAGAACTATCATAGCGATCGTTCTCTGTTGATGCATCATCATCGTCGTCGTCGTCGTCGTCGGTACGATTGTCATTGTTATCATCATCATGATCCCTATCCTCATCATCCTTATCCTGGAATTGATCTTGTAAAGCAGCAGATGATTGACCTTGGTGATGCATTACATCATCAGCAAGGGCCCCATCTAGTTCTCGAATGGCTTCCTAGAATTTTTATAATCATTAAATTAAAGTTCATCTAGAAAGATACAAATATGCAAATAACACATATAATAATAAACCAAATAAATAAATAAAAAATTTACTTACATTAGGATTCACTCTTGGCAAAGTACCACCATTTTCACTTAGCCTTCGAAATAGCTCAGTAGCTCCAAACTCACTTGCCACGTTGATGTGTTCATTGTTGGGTTTAAAACCATAAATTGTCTTCTATATCAAGTATCACGGCAATATATAAATAAGACAATTTTAACTACAAATATAATATGCAAATAAATACTTACAAATCTGAAGATAAATGAAGATCTACCACCAGAACCCAAATGAGAGAGACGACGAGTACTACCAGTTGCATTTTTCGTTCGGCTTGAATGTTTTCTATCTGGATCCTTGGCCCGTTGCAATGCAATCTATAGCATTATATGGAAGGAAGTTAGATTATTGGCATATAGCAAAAAGTGTATTAAAATTACTAGTTATACCTTGAAGTTAAACTTGCTTTATATTTTGAGGTGCGGGTATCTTTGACCCGGTCAAAGGAAAGTCTTTTTGTCTTTCTTTATCTTTCGAATAATATACTCTTCATATACAACAACCATTAGTAAAAAAAACTAAAATAAGCAAAAAAAGAAACTAATGAATAAAATTTGGTTACCTCCTCCTCCTAAGGTGATCACCCATCATGGAAGTTATTTTTTTCCAATTAAAATGTTTGTATTTTCTTATAGCCGGATATTGTTGGCGTAGCGTTTCACGCACATCTTCAATCTCTCGAGGGTTGTAACCGCCAGGCCATTCTCCATCAAGGGAAAAAATGTTTGAGATCTTTACGTCAACCAAGTTATACAACCGGTTGTAGAATAACTTCCCCCACTCATTGTGGTCAGGGATATTTTCACTATATAAAAAAAAACGAGTATATGAAAAAGTGCATCAACTTGATTCTAACTAAGTTCTATACTTACTTAGTAAACTTAGGGCCATCCTTCAATTTGTTTGGTGCAGTCTTAACCACCATCTCTTCCTTTATCTCGAACCTCCCGCCTCTTCTGACGATGTGGGTTGTCATTCCTTGGTAGTGCTCTTTTTTATTTACTCCTAATAAAAGAGACACAAAACATCCTTAGAAAATATTAGTGGTAAAGAAACTGCTATTCAAATTCAAAAAAAAAGTAAATCGATAATGCACTATGCATCATAGATTTTTAAGAATGAAGAGAAAAAGACTAACAAAAAAAAATCTTTCATCAAATTGCATGCATTAAAAACAACATAAATAAAACTAGTAATGGTGCCCAGCGTTGCTGGGCAAATATTGGGAACATTTGTGGATGGAAACCTATTCAGCTCAGACTCATTTTTATACATCTAATATAATAGAAACCAAGTCCATCATTGCTAGGCTATAAGAGGTTTTTGTGCATTTGATAACCTTCCCTTTGCTCTATCCTGCATATCCTTTTTTCCTCATTTTCTTACACACTTTCGTTTTTTCCTTTTCTTATTTTCCCTGCACATTTACTTTTCTCCTTCTCTCTCTTTTTTTTTTACCCTCTTCTCCCTCCTCTTTTTCTTCCTTTTTCTCCTTCTCATTTTCCCTTTCCCTTTCCCTTTTTTTTGTGGCTTTTTTTCCTTCCCTTTTCACCTTTCTCCACCCTTCCCATTTTTCTCATGCTCGTTTTTCCCTTTCCTTTTCCCATTCCTTTTGCTTTTCTCTTTTCCCTTCCCTTTTCTCATGCCCTTTTTGAATTCCCTTTTCCCCACCCTTTTTTTAATGTTTTTTCTTCCTCTCCTCACCCCCTCTTCTTCTTTATCTCATGTCTCTTTTTCCATTTTTTCTTCCTTTTTTTCTCATGCCTTTTTCCTTTCCTTCCCCCCCGCCTCTATTTTTCCTTTTCCTTTTCCTTCTTTTTTCATCATTTCCCCACCCTTTCCATTTTTCCCGTGCCCTTTTCCTCTTTCCTTCCCCCTTTCCCTTTCCCTTTCCCTTTCTTTTTTCCTTTTCCCTTTTTCCCATGTATTTTTCCATTCCCTTTTTCCCTTTTTTCCACTTTTTTTTACTTGCCTTTTCTTCCGCCTTTCCTTACCCTCTTCCCCTTTTCCCCGTCCCTATTGCCCTTTTTACTTTTTCTTTTCCCTTTTCCCATGCTCTTTTTCCTTTTATTTTTACCCTTTCCTCACCCTTTCCCTCTTCCAATTTTTTCCGTGCCCTTTTTCCCTTCCTCTTTTCCATTTTCCCTCCTTATTCCTCGTGTTCTTTTTTCTTTCCCCTTTCCCTTTTCGCCTCCCATTTCCTTTTTCCTTTTCCTTCTTTTTTTCATCCTTTTCTCTTTTTCCATGCCCATTTCCTCTTTCCTTTCCACCCTTTTTTTCCCTTCTCTCTTTTTCTTTCCATTTTCCCACACCTTTTTCCATTCCATTTTTCCACCTTTTTCACATGCCCTTTTTCCTCCTTTTCCCACCCTCTTCCCCTTTTCCTCTTTTTCTATTCCATGTTTTACATTTCTTTTGCTTTTCGCTTTTCCCTTTTCCCTTTTCCCTTTTTCCATCTCTTTTTCCCTTTCTTTTTTTCCTTTCCTCACCCTTTTCCTCTTCTCGTGCCACTTTCTCCTTCCTCTCTCATTTCCCTCTCCCTTTTCCTCGTGCCCTTTTCCCTTTTTCGCCTCCTTTTTCCTTTTTCCTTCCCTTTCTATTTTTCCATGCCCTTTTTTCCCTCTCTCCACCATTCTTATCTTCCCCTTTTTCCCTTCCGTCACCCTTTTCGTCTTCACATTTTTTTCGTTGCCCCTTTTTTCTTCCTTTTCCTCCTTTCCCCTTTTCTTTTCCCTTATTTTGTCCTCACCCTTTTCCTTTTCATAGTGTCTTTTTTTCCTTCCTTTTTCTCCCTTTCTTTTTCTTTCCCTTTTTCGTGCTCTTTTCCCTTTCCTTTTTCCTTCTCCGTCTTTCTCTTTCCCCCTTTTCCTTTTCATAGTGTCTTTTTTTCCTTCCTTTTTCTCCCTTTCTTTTTCTTTCCCTTTTTCGTGCTCTTTTCCCTTTCCTTTTTCCTTCTCCGTCTTTCCCTTTTGCCCGTGCCTTTTTGCCTCTCACTTTGCCCTTTTCTCTGCCATTTTCCCTTTCCTCTTAAGAGATCAGAGCATGGCCAATCATGGTGGTGGGAAGTTGTCGATCGTCTCGCCAAATGCTGTCGGGACGATCTCAACTATCTAAATTAGGGTTTGATGCAAGACATACGCTAAAACTTTATAATATAAGATGAATGCTAAGTAAACTCTTACTGCCTAAAGACTTTTTCAAGATTCCTTGGGACATGCAAGTGCGAGCTATCCCTCCTGCGACTGCCTCTTTCATGTATACTAGCATCGCTGCACGCCTTGAAGCATCAGATCCTTGATTTTGTGGTTGAGAAGCCAAAACATATGCCACAACTTGACTTATCATCTCAGGAGTGAGTGTGGCCAAACAAGCAGGTGGTTGATTGCTTTGTATTGGCAGTTGATTGCCTTGTACTGGTGGTGGTTGATTGCCTTGAAGTGGTGGCTCATTGCCTTCTGGTAGTGGTTGATTGCTTAATTGTGTTTCTTGATGCTGGAAAGTGCATTCTAAAATTTGTAAAATATGTTAAAACACAAATAAATAGCTTAAAAGAATATCATAGAAAACCTGGAGTATGGTCCTCCAATCGATCACTCCTTACTCTCCTAACTGGAGCATCGCTCAGAGATAGTGTTCTTGTTGTACTCCCTTTTTGATGTTCTAGACATAAACGAGCATTTTAACAAACATGTCATGACATGATTTATGAGTAAAATTAAATAAACATAAACATGATTACCACGTTGGTGACGAGCTCCAGCAGCTTGAGCTTCAAGTGGAAAGAGAAGAGACCACATGAATGACACTAAACCTGCCGCGACATGCTAGTGTCAAGTTAAGATGAAAATAAATGAATGAAAAGAATGAAAATAAATATTTCAAGCAAGGTTTATACCAATAGGAGCATCCCCATAATAACACTCCATGATGAACAATGATTGGAGCCAAAGATTATCGCACCCGCTACAAGCAACGCAATGAAGCCGCCCATCTAATTTACAAGAAATGATTGATGTAAAAACATAAAATGAAAATGCAATGAAAATAAAATGAAATGTTAATCTAATGCAAAATGAAAGGACAATGATGCAGTAATGGGAAATGACAGTCAAACCCTTTAACTTTGCTGTCAAAATTATTATCCGTACTTCTTACATGATTCCAATCTCTGTCAATCTTTTGAAGAAGAGCTTTAACCTGGCACCTAAGAAGGTCTTCCCCTACTAGAGGACTTTCTTGAGCCAGTGTGCCTTCTTGAGGACTTTCTTGAGAACTTATGCCAGTCTGCCTTCTTTCCCAAATCAATTACAATTGATTTGCACTGTCAGCCTGTCAGCAATATGTTGGAAACTTATATCAACGGACAACAAGGTTACTAACAATCCTTAAGCACTCCTTTCTCATAATGGCAGGTCTTGAAAAAAAAACACTTTCGGTTGTGCAAACACCAACTACAATTATTATGTCATGTTTCTGATCAAAACCAGCATTTTCAAGAAAAGAACGTAGCCAATGTAACAAAGTGAAAGGTTCCAGTTGGCAGGGGAGCCTAATTCAAGACAAGATCCATATATTTTGGAAAGCCACCGGCTAATTTCCCAAAGCAGCTTGGAAAGCATGGAAGCATTATTAGAAGTTAAAAAGCTCCTTATTGTCACACTATATAGAAGGGCAAAAGGCACCATAATGAATGATAGAGAAGATGGGTACAGCCCATGTTATGTCGCGTATATTCAGACATTCCTGACGCAATATCGATGAGGGCCCAGGCTGCGTATTGCCATATGATTCCAGGAAATTTATCCCCAAGAAAAAGACCAAGCATGATATGTAAATGAATTTACAATTTGTGTCTGGGTCCAGCACTTCAACAAGGTTGCGTATTAAACGGGAGCAAATCATTGAAACGAGAGCAAAAGGAATATTACTCAAAGATTCCTCTTTTTTTCCAAAAAAAGAGCTAAAATGAGGTAAAAAATTTATTTTGGTCATAAAATTGCATTTTGACCCCCCCAAAATCACTCATTTTTTTGTGCAAAGAGGAAATTGACTATGTCAAAATGACACTTTTCATAACAGTTAGAATTTACCTGGAGTGTGTTTTTAGAGAAAACCACTAATTTAAGTGTACGTCCTATACAACATTTTGTTAGCTTGGATTGTGTTCCAGAAAAGGTACTTTTAGGTTACAATGTGTCATTTTTTAATGATATAATATTTAAAAGTACTAAAATTATATTCCGGAATACACTTTTGCTATTCGCCCCTATTCGCGTTGCTTTTCTTAAAAGTCAAAGTGTATTCCGGAATACAATTTTGTTTTTGCTCGAATCCAAAGTGTATTCCAGAATACACTTTTGCAGTACAAGTTTTTGAGACACAAGTACAAGTCGAAGTTTGCGGAAAAGGGATACTGTGTTCGAACACGAGAAATCCTTTTTGTATTCTGGAATACACTTGCTATTCCAGAATAATGAGACGAAAAAAAAAATATCAAACAATTTTTGTATTCTAGAATATACATCCTATTCAGGAAGAGCTAGAGGAAAAACAAAGAAGCAACTATGTTATTTTCAATTTATTTCAATCACCTTAGAATTTTTTTGTATGTGTTTTGTGGGGATACACGAAGAAGTTTATAATTAATAAAAGGAGTTTTTTTTTTTTTTTTTTTTTGGGGGACCGGGGATCTGAGATTTGGGTTACAAATGATGGGGAATCTTATTACGGAATACACTTTGTATTCGAACACGCTTTGGTTTTCACGGAGGCATGGCAGACATTTGTTTTTTAGGCGATCTTTCTCTAGAGACTTAAGCCTACCGTTTTAATGCAGCATTTGGCTTTTACATAAGGTTTTGCTCGGAATAACCCATCGGCGGGCTACATCGTCTTGGGTTTCTCGGGCTGGATGCGGAGATCTCAGGCAGGGCATGCTCACGATATGTTGAAGGCATCCTAACCTTCAAGGCATGCTGAAGGTATGCCAAAAGCCGGTTATGCCCGCGGAGGACTGTGCCCTTCGACACGTTGGAAGGCGAGGCTGCAAGAAGGTGAGGTATTTTCTGTAACTCAGGCTCTGATATGTTGAAGGTGAGGATGCAGGTGAGATCACCTCTTGATATCGCCCTCTGAGTCAGTTCAGTAGAAGCTATTGCTTGAATTTACATATTTCCCATTTCAAATCGACGTGATTTGCCCATGTAAAGCCCATCTGCTTCCTGCTGCGTAAATATCCGTGCAGAGTGCATCTGCTCATATGAAAATCATTTTTGGAAAGGATATCTGCTGCCATTCTTACCTATCTGTCCAAGCCTTTGCCGCCCTGATTGCGTGAGAACCCACTTTGAATTTTTGTGCTTTTATTGGACATGCAGGAGCCCAGAGGTTTTATTATTATTATACCCCTCATTTATTTTGAAGCTTTCTTACAATGTTGTGAGAAAGAAATAGAAAAAATAGCTACTTAAAGATGGAAGGATCTCCAGACCAGAAGCATAAGTATTGGTCTACAGAAGGAAGCAGATATTGAAACAGAACAGAGAATTCACAAGCTGCAACTTTAGTGGACTTAATGACCATCAGAGCTTTTCATAGCAAAGTTCTTCGGAGATATAGCCTTGGAGCTGCGCTTGGTTTTCGTACAAGACATGGTGTTCTTACAAATATACCTGCAATCATTGTCTTTGTTGCTAAAAAGGTTCATAAGCAATGGCTTTTTGATGCTCAGAAGCTTCCAACTGCAACACAGGTGTGTTTTTCTCTTCAGAGAGTAAGGCATGCATCCAACTTGTTTCTTTGTAAAAAAGTCTTTGCTAAAACCAACATTGTGTGAATGATGTTTTCATTAAAAAATTATGTTGTACTGTAGTGTGCCAATATATTCTGTTGTGCTATCCAATGTTCTAGGTTCGTGAGTATCCTGTACTTTTACTTCTCAATTAACTACATCTTGATTGTACAGGGTCCTGGAGGAGTGTGATATGATGTAGATGTTGTACAATTTTCTTATTTTGGTGCATCTTCAGTCACACCTAAGGAGCAGACCTACATAGAAACGAACTGTACATCTGGGCAAATGAATCAATATGCACATCTGTCTAGCTAGAAAAAATGTGGATATATCGAAGAGTTTGTTGCCTTACAGCTCTCAAGTGCATTGGAGAATCTGGACCAGTACATGCCAGCCCTGTTTTATTACATGCCAGTCCCGTTTTAGGACTCTAGATCTATTACTTAGACAGTCTGATTGAATGGCTGCCTACCACATCATCCTAAATGGCCTAAATTCGTATTTTGACACTCCCCATCACAGGTTACATTCTTTCTCCAGTATTGCCAAGGTAGCTCCTTACAGAAACTACTTTAATCAAACAGAGTTTGCAAGGTGGAATTCAAGTTCTAGAGGCTTTAGATATACATGCTCAGTTCTACAGAAACTAAACGGAGGCATGGGCTGAAATCAATTATATGTTGGAGAAGCTATTATCAATGAGCAGGACCATTCCATACTAATAAAGTAAAAAGTTTGCAGTCATTTCATTTGGTTGTTTGGCATTTAAGTATCCAATATTATATCAATATTATATGAGATACAACATGAGATTTATATGAGATTTAAGTTGGGCCTGGTGTCTACCTTTTCATTTGGTTCTGTTTGGCATTTAAGCATTCAATGTTTTTGAGATCTGACCAAATTAGGAGTTCTCTCCTCTCTTTATCCATTGATTTGCTTCTTGGCCATCTCTCTTTGTTAAGCATGAATTCAATCGCACATTTGTCTAGCTAGAAAAACGAACCGCTTTTGCTCGGGCAAATGAATCAATGCGGGGCATATGAATCAATCTGCACATCTGTCTAGCTAGAAAAAATGTGGATATATCGAAGAGTTTATTGCCTTCTGACTCTCAAGTGCATTAGGGAAAATAAGAAGAGTGTCGATTAGGCATTGTATTCCTTCAAACAAGAGGCGTGGCTAAATTGTTCTACTGCATCACAATGAATTTCACTTGTCCAAGCTTGCCCTTCCTATGAAAGCTTTTACGAAGTTTTATTTTCATTCAAGCCATCTTAGGATTTGAATTTCGCAAAACATTACAATACATTTTGAGTTCCCATTAGAAGCTCATCAGATTAGCACTGGTAATAAACTTGCACTGTTAGCTATTCATCTGCACATCCTTTTCTCACTGCTAATCAACAAGAGGAACCATATCTACCTAAGATCATAAACTGCATAAAAAACACGTACTTTGGATGGCATCTCTGTGGGTAACTCCAAATTTGCAATGCTTAGAACATGATTTGGAAGTTCTAGATCAAATATCACCAGCTCAAGTGTAATCTGATTCGTGTAAGCATGCTCAGCTCAAGTTATTTTTATTTTGGTTCTTCATTTTTAATTGAGCGTATCTAAAGGTAATAACATGATACACGTTTGATTCCGGAATGCATGCTTGATTTCTTAGAAAGCAAAGGCGTATTCGAGAATACCCATTTGCTTTCTCAGGAAAGCAAAAGTGTATTCCAGAATACACTTTTGCTTTCTCTGAAAATCCAAAGTGTATTCTGGAATACACGTTTGTATTTTAGAAAAGCAAAGTGTATTCCAAAATACACTTTTATTTTTATATTTTTTGTTTTATGTGTCCTAGTGTTCATTTATTTACTTGATTATTTTCTTATTTTTTTTTTCAGCCACTAGAACGTCAAACATGTTTGATGGAATAACTAAACGTGGAGACTTGGGATAGATACCCAGTTGCAATGGCTGACGAGTGTATTGTTCGATACGCAACAAATTTTGAGGGTGCCAAATTGATGTATTGAAAAAATTTAAAGAAATAATTATTATTTTTTCTTCTCCATTTTGATGTTTTTGATATCTCACTTTGAAATTTTTTGTATCCATGTCTACATTTTGTCATTTTCAAGGGTGTTTCTTTGCAAAAAATAAACTTATCACTTAATAAGGGGTCAAAATGAGGGGAAAAGAAATTTGAACCTTTTAAAATTCTCAAGTTTATCTAAAAAATGCCAATTTTAAGAGCATGGTGTTTTCTTAAAGGGAATCTTTGAAACGGGAGTTATGCAACACTCCCGTTTAATGCACTATGCATCATAGATTTTTAAGAATGAAGAGAAAAAGACTAACAAAAAAAAATCTTTCATCAAATTGCATGCATTAAAAACAACATAAATAAAACTAGTAATGGTGCCCAGCGTTGCTGGGCAAATATTGGGAACATTTGTGGATGGAAACCTATTCAGCTCAGACTCATTTTTATACATCTAATATAATAGAAACCAAGTCCATCATTGCTAGGCTATAAGAGGTTTTTGTGCATTTGATAACCTTCCCTTTGCTCTATCCTGCATATCCTTTTTTCCTCATTTTCTTACACACTTTCGTTTTTCCCTTTTCTTATTTTCCCTGCACATTTACTTTTCTCCTTCTCTCTCTTTTTTTTTACCCTCTTCTCCCTCCTCTTTTTCTTCCTTTTCTCCTTCTCATTTTTCCCTTTCCCTTTCCCTTTTTTTGACGGCTTTTTTCCTTCCCTTTTCACCTTTCTCCACCCTTCCCATTTTTCTCATGCTCTTTTTTCCCTTTCCTTTTCCCATTCCTTTTGCTTTTCTCTTTTCCCTTCCCTTTTCTCATGCCCTTTTTGCATTCCCTTTTCCCCACCCTTTTTTTTTTTTTTAATGTTTTCTTCCTCTCCTCACCCCTCTTCTTCTTTATCTCATGTCTCTTTTTTTCCCATTTTCTTCTTCCTTTTTCTCATGCCTTTTTTTTTTCCTTCCCCCCTTTCCGCCTCTATTTTTCCTTTTCCTTTTCCTTCTTTTTTCATCATTTCCCCACCCTTTCCATTTTTCCCGTGCCCTTTTCCTCTTTCCTTTCCCCTTTCCCTTTCCCTTTCCCTTTCCTTTTTCCTTTTCCCTTTTTCCCATGTATTTTTCCATTCCCTTTTTTCCACTTTTTTTTACTTGCCTTTTCTTCCGCCTTTCCTTACCCTCTTCCCCTTTTCCCCGTCCCTATTGCCCTTTTTACTTTTTCTTTTCCCTTTTCCCATGCTCTTTTTCCTTTTATTTTTACCCTTTCCTCACCCTTTCCCTCTTCCAATTTTTTCCGTGCCCTTTTTCCCTTCCTCTTTTCCATTTTCCCTCCTTATTCCTCGTGTTCTTTTTTCTTTCCCCTTTCCCTTTTCGCCTCCCATTTCCTTTTTCCTTTTTTTCCTTCTTTTTTTTTCATCCTTTTCTCTTTTTTGTCCATGCCCATTTCCTCTTTCCTTTCCACTTTTTTTTTCCCTTCTCTTTTTTTTTCTTTCCATTTTCCCACACCTTTTTTCCATTCCATTTTTTCCACCTTTTTCACATGCCTTTTTTTTCCTCCTTTTCCCACCCTCTTCCCTTTTCCCTTTTCCTTTTTCTATTTTTCATGTTTTCCATTTCTCTTTTTGTTTTTTCCTTTTCCCTTTTCCCTTTTTCCATCTCTTTTTCTTTCTTTTTTTTCCTTTCCTCACCCCTTTTCCTCTTCTCGTGCCACTTTCTCCTTCTCTCTCATTTCCCTCTCCCTTTTCCTCGTGCCCCTTTTCCCTTTTTCGCCTCCTTTTTCCTTCCCTTTCTATTTTTCCATGCCCTTTTTCCCTCTCTCCACCATTCTTATCTTCCCTTTTTTCCCTTCCGTCACCCCTTTTCGTCTTCATTTTTTTTCGTTGCCTTTTTTTTTTTTCTTCCTTTTCCTCCTTTCCCTTTTCTTTTTCCCTTTATTTTGTCCTCACCCTTTTCCTTTTCATAGTGTCTTTTTTTTCCTTCCTTTTTCTCCCTTTTTTTTTTCTTTCCCTTTTTTCGTACTCTTTTTCCTTTCCTTTTTTCCTTCTCCGTCTTTCCCTTTTCCCCTTTTCCTTTTCATAGTGTCTTTTTTCCTTCCTTTTTCTCCTTTTCTTTTTCTTTCCCTTTTCGCGTGCTCTTTTCCCTTTCCTTTTTTCCTTCTCCGTCTTTCCCTTTTTGCCCGTGCCTTTTTTGCCTCTCACTTTGCCCTTTTCTCTGCCATTTTCCCTTTCCTCTTAAGAGATCGAGCATGGCCAATCATGGTGGTGGAAGTTGTGCGATAAATCTCGGCCTTCAAATGCTATCAGGCCATCTCAACTATCTAAATTAGGGTTTGATGCAAGACATACGCTAAAACTTTTATAATATAAGATGAATGCTAAGTAAACTCTTCTTTGCCTAAAGACTTTTTTCAAGATTCCTTGGGACATGCAAGTGCGAAGCTATCCCTCCTCATGACCGCCCTCTTTCATGTATACTAGCATCGCTGCACTTTGAAGCATCAGATCCTTGATTTTGTGGTTGAGAAGCCAAAACATATGCCACAACTTGACTTATCATCTCGTGAGGAGTGTGGCCAAACAAGGTGTGGTTGATTGCTTTGTATTGGCAGTTGATTGCCTTGTAAATCGGTGGTGGTTGATTGCCTTGAAGTGGTGGCTCATTGCCTTCGGGTAGTGGTTGATTGCTTAATTGTGTTTTTTGATCTTTGAAAGTGCATTCTAAAATTTTGTAAAATATGTTCACAAATAAATAGCTTAAAAAGAATATCATAGAAAAACTCGGAGTATGGTCCTCCAATCCATCACTCCTTACTCCTAACCGAGCATCGCCGTAGATAGTGTTCTTGTTGTACTCCTTTTGATGTTCTAGACATAAACGAAAGCATTTTAACAAACATGTCATGACATGATTTATGAGTAAAATTAAATAAACATAAAACATGATTACCACGCTGGTGACGAAGCCCAGCAGCTTTGAGCTTCAAGTGGAAAGAGAAGAGACTGACATGAATGACACTAAACCCGCCACATGCTAGTGTCAAGTTAAGATGAAAATAAATGAATGAAAAGAATGAAAATAAATATTTCAAGCAAGGTTTATACCAATAGGAGCATCCCCATAATAACACTCCATGATGAACAATGATTGGAGCCAAAGATTATCGCGACCCGCTACAAGCAACGCAATGAAGCCGCCCATCTTATTTACAAGAAATGATTGATGTAAAACATAAAATGAAAATGCAATGAAAATAAAATGAAATGTTAATCTAATGCAAAATGAAAGGACAATGATGCAAGAATGGGAAATGACAACCAAACCCTTTAACTTTTTGTCAAAATTATTATCCGTGACTTTACATGATTCCAATCTCACAATCTTTTGAAGAAGAGCTTTAACCCGCACCTAAGAAGGTCTTCCCCTACTAGAGGACTTTCTTGAGCCAAGCAGCCTTCTTGAGGACTTCTTTGAGAACTTATGCCACCGCTTTTTTTCCCAAATCAATTACAATTGATTTGCACTGCCAATTGTCAAGAATATGTTGGAAACTTATATCAACGGACAACAAGGTTACTAACAATCCTTAAGCACTCCTTTTCTCATAATGACAATCTTCGTAAAAAACGCTTGGACAGGTGCAAACACCAACTACAATTATTATGTCATGTTTTGATCAAAACCAAGATTTTCAAGAAAAAGAACGTGAGCCAATGTAACAAAGTGAAAGGTTCCATGGATGTGGGAGCCTAATTCAAGACAAGATCCATATATTTTGAAAGCCACGGCTAACTGTTAAAAGCAGCCGGAAAGCATGGAAGCATTATTAGAAGTTAAAAGCTCCTTATTGTCACACTATATAGAAGGGCAAAAGGCACCATAATGAATGATAGAGAAGATGGGTACAGCTCCATGTTATGTCGCAGATAAGGTTTATTTGGAAGTTAACATTGAAGCCAGTCCAAGTGAAGCCATGTATTCCATAACAAATTGAATGGATCCGTTTCTTGTTCTTCTCTCATTGCACCCCTTTCACGTTTGGGGTTGAGAAGTGGGTCGCTGAATGACCTACAAGATAAGGAATGTCAGAACTAAAATCATACATAAACATGTCAACATGAAAGGGCTCATGGAGGGTGAGAATTCCAATGGAAGTGATGGTTCTAAGCGCAAGATATGCCGACATTGGCAAAATTTTGGTTATGCCACAAAACAAATAAAGAAGCGTGAAGAACACCAAGGGTTGAAACACATGTCAACTGTCATGGAGGGTGAGAATTCCAATGGAAGGATTGCATCCTCGCAAACAAATGAAGCGTGGTTCGGCAATTGCATCCTCGCCGTCGGCAAACGCCTCGGCCCGTGATCAAAGATTAGTTTTTGTGATCGCTTGTTGCAAGATGATGTGCTTTTTTCTGCTTTCGAACCCAGAATTGGAAATCCTTCCGGTTATTGTTATGAAATCAATGATCAGAAACTTGAAAGATGGACTTCAAGAAGTAAAGTCCGCTAATAGCAAAGATAAATTGGCTGCAAAACATTCATCGCTATCAATGATTGTTGGAAAAAAGGAGATATAAACAAGAATGTTTCTTCAAAATTGCTAAAGATACAGCCAAGCCAAAATTTATCCAAAGCGCAAAGAAGAAGGAAGATAATGTCATTAAGTGGAGCAAATGTATGGGCTTTTAAGGTGAAGGATGCTAAGATCAAATAGAATCGATGATTCAATCAAATGTCGTTCGTGGAATTTTGGCTTGACAATACCAAAGTTTCACCAAAGGTTAGAGATGTCATGAAGAGGAGAACACAAGCAATACAATACCTTGATATCTCAATGTGTTTGCTCTTGTAATTGAATCAATTCAGCCTTTGGAGTTTATGTTTTCTTCCAAAATTTTTCATGACATTCTAGTACATTCTCAGACATTCTAGTACAGACATTCTAGTTCTCGTTCGAAAGTGACCTGTTAATGAATACACATGGTTCTCATGAAATGTATTGCATTTTACATTGTTTACATAGTAGCGTAAATCTTTGCAGTTGATGTGCTATTAGGTACTTTTTAGATGTACATCCATTAACACTTACATGTCCATGCAAAATGCATTTACATGTACTTGAATATCAAAATTACATCATTCTACATTTTAGTGTACTTTTCGTGTAATGAAGCCAAACAAATCAGACATATGTACATTAGTTGTACTAATATTGTAACATTAATGTGATGTACTAATATTGGAACATTAATTAGATGTACATTGATGTACATTGATGTACATTGGATGTTCGCTGGAACTGCTATTGTACATTAGATGTACCGCCAGACATTAGATGTACATTAGATGTACAAGAATGCATCGCTGGAACCGTTGGATGGACATTTTATGTACATAGAACATACATTAATTGTACAATAGTATAGTTCAATACTCTTTTGGCATCCGGGTTTACATCATTTTGCTAACATGGTCTTTAATGCTTTTGTTATTGCAAACCGAGCTTTATCAATCAGCTTGTATATCGTAATCCCGATACCAAAATTCGCCTTCGCTAGCTCGAGTATCCAAACCTGATTGCATAAGGAAATTGAAGGAGAGAAACACATGTTGTTGTGTCAAACATGAGCAAGCGATCCGTACGTAAAGGCCTTCAATGATATGAGGAGATCCCTACATGTTAATTGCACTTTGCGTCAGAGTGTCCGTGGCATCCCAAAGAAAACAATGGAGTATGTCAAGCAAACAAGAAAACTTTTGATAATGTTAGTATCTTGTGGAGGTCAACAGCTTTATAGAAATATGTGACGGATGAATGGCATAAACTAAAATGCATCAAAGGCTTAATGTGATGAATGTGGAGTGAAGAAATTAGACATCCGTCCAAACGAGGAAGATGGAATTTAATGTGGACCGGCAAGTATATGCATATGTCAATGAGCCATCCAAAAAGGTACATCCGTAAGGCTTAGATTAGTTGATCGTAATGACAAAGCATCCGCTTTGTTAAAGAACATGAAAAATCAGCTTGCTAAGTTTACGATCATAACTTTACAAAGACATTAATCGGGCAGAGCAAAACAGCTTTAAAAGATGTGTTGAGAAACTCCCCTGATAATAGTGTGTTGTCCGTTGTTGACTTTGCAGAGAACTACACATTGAAACCAGTGGATGTAAGTGCAATCCGAGCATTGGAATCCTCGATCAAATTAGTATTTTGGTCCATATTTCAATGATGAAAATAGAAGGTAAGCTTAAAAAAAAAGGCATTTCTATGTTTCGATGACAGAAGCATGACACTCATTTTGTGCAACATGGTTTTAAATTACATTTGGGGTGGCTTAAGAATAATGGAGGTGGACACATAAACCTTCATTATGTGTGGTCGGATGGTTGTGCATCTCAATTCAAATCAAGACGCGGCATGGTATGGAATCAGAGATACCATGTTGAAAATAAAATTCGAAAGTGATATGGAATTTCTTTGATCCGCCATGGAAAGGCACATGATGATGGCAGGCTGGTATAGCAAAGTTGTGGCTTGAGAGCAGCAGAGAAAACAAAATGGCATGCCGCTGACAAAAAGTAAACAAATTTTGTGCGCTTTTAAGGGCCAAGGAATCGGATTGTGAAAGGGTGTTTTGGGAGGTTGGAAAACAGATGTGAACAGCAAAGAAGCATTCAATTGCAAGACTTTACCCGGTACTCGCCAGATACATTCTCAGGTCAACTATAAACCCAAAGCAGATCCAACAAAGTTGCTATGCACCACTCTGCTTTTGTGATGCTTGCATTAACTTCAATTGGTTGAATTGTGAGAACATTAAACATTGTGGAGAATGGTCTCTAAAAGTTTGGAGCCCATGATCATATTGCCTCGTGGTTGAAGCTGAAAATGATGTGGAAGTTTTGTATGCAAGAGGACTAGGTCGGGTTTAGATGACACAGTAGTCGCTTTCATGATGTATTTGTGTCTTTGCAAAGACTGCACAATGTGGAAGGTGTTTCATACTATGTTCTCATGTGCACCGTGGAAAAGCATGCATTGGAAGAAGATTCAATTGATGACTATGGAAATGAATACTCACGGGCACTAGTGTCATTGAAGGACAATATTATGAACTAATCCCGTGCCGCCACAATAAGTATAAACCGCCTCCTACTAAGAATGTTTTGGTACCGCAGTAACTGTGGATTGGGGTTCGAATCCCATTCAAGAAAGTAAAACACAAGTCGGAAGGGGGCAAGCACAAAGATTTCACTTGCCGATGAAGTCCATGAGACATTGTTATCACAACTTCCAAAGAATTGTAGATGACATGGACTAAGTCGACCAGTAGTACTTTCCCCGAAATATTGTAATACTTTGTTATAAGAACTCAAGAACCGACTACTTCAGAAGTGCATTATGTACATCAATGTACATAAGATGTACAAATGATGTACATCTTATGTGTACATCCGTTGTACATTCCGTAAATCTTATAAAAATTTGTTAAGTGTAAGTTGATTAGAATTGAACACAAGAAAGTTGAATTGCATAAACACTAAAAATGGTTTCACCATGGCAAAGATAAGAAATGGACAGTTTTCATGTACAAATGGTTGATTTATTTATATTGTGGACATAAATATAACACACCCAAAATGAGCATGGCTCATAATTCATGACCAAGCTTCAAAATGTCAAGAGGGAGCCCGATATCTTATGACTATTGCATCATGTCTTCCAGCCCGCCGAGAGGTCAAGAGATATCCTCTAAAGCAAGAGTCCATGCGTTTCTATAGCACGTACACGGGCAAACCTTTCCATCCTACATAGCCCCGTGATCTTCCAGACACGTGCCTTCCCCAAGGGTTGTGCAACAAGTGATTTGCTGCCAATATACCTTTCATGGTTGCTCGCTCCTCATAATTTTCAATTTGCTCAACCTTTTCCCAAAGTTCGTGAACAAAGCAAAGATAGAGGCGATAATCGGTCCCCAACCCTATGTACTTGCAAATTTTTTTGTGTTGGTTTGTATTACCTCCGGGTGCAAAGCGTAACCCTATCTCTTAGTTTCTTAATAGTCTTTTGTGTTTCAGTCCATTCATCTACAAAGCAAATGAAGATCACTTAATTATGTATACACACTCATAATTGTACCAATAAGAAAGACAAGAAGAATAGAGTACTCAAGTGCAATGAACAAAAACTTTGATACATATATTCATAACATTTGAATTTGTACATCACCAAAGTCTGTACTCAACAATGGGCCACCGAGAGGCCAATAACATGATGGCGCTTTCTCCATTCCTGTTCAGATATTGACTAAATTTAGGCAGCAGAGCACCCAAGTTGTCGCCATAGTTTGCCAAGAAAATCTGCTCCACCTCGCCTCGATATGCCATCCGGCCGATTAGTCATTGGATGCTCTTTCACATAAACTATACCATCTTCGCCATTTTGAATCCATTAAGCCATGGAATGAGCTCCATGACAAGCAATGCCACTAGCTAATATCGGTGTCCAAGAGAAAGGACATATGTAGCTTCCTACGTGATTCAAAGTGGATTTGTATCTTTCGTCGTCGATCGTAATCAGATGTCCATAGTACTCGGGTACTCTTTCCATACCACGCCTAATGGTTTCACAAACAACCCCTTTGAGGTTCAAGAGGGTGTTTGTGTGGCGAGTCCAACACCGCCCCCCGGTCAGTAAACAAACTTCAGCTTTATGGAAAAAGCATCACAAATATGTTCCACAATTGGTTGAAGATTTTAGAAGTGAGTGAAGACCAGATGGCAACATCAAACCCTTCTCTTACAAATGCTAACAAAGGATGCTAACCCCGCCCGCAAAGAAAAAACTCGCTTCCTATATTAAATTGAAGCTCATCTTTTCCGATCTGTTGGTATCTTGAGTTAATATTTTCATTCTTGTGCACACTCTTGCCCAACACGTAATTTAAGTCAAAGATAACGAAGCTTTCTCCCCTGAATTAGATGATTCAATTGCCGCCAAGAAGAAAACACTTGAGATTCACAATTTATAATTACATTTCGCATAACACAATTGAGAAAACACATTGATAATTACACGATTGTTATTTGCATGTGTAAGTGAGACAAATAAATTAATTTTTTCATTACTTATTGAGTACAAAGAAGCTCTGAGCATGGCTCATACAAAACCGAATTTACAAACAAGTCAAAGGGACTATCTACCCGCGGTAGGAACAACCGCTTGTATATTCATCTCGCCTTCTACAATTAATGCCTCCATTAGATGATCCCTCCGTGACTTGGCATAGGCATCGCTGAACCAACCGGGTGTCATCCGCGATGGTGCACAAGTATTAGAGGACTATACCAACAAATAACTAATAGGAAAATAACATGTTCTACTTACAAAATGGAGCTTGGCTGTGCATCAACCACTTTGATCTATGAATTTGTGCATGTAAGCCACAATGTACATGCAAGGGTTGCCGGTACTAGTTTCTCGCATTTTAGGACGTAACACGTGAGCATCAAAGTTCTTCCTACCATGGTTTAAGCCGTTGGATCCGAAAGCATCATGTTATTGATCACAAGCTTATGAAACCCGCAAAATTGCAATGTGAGAATAAATCAAGCATAAGAAATTGCAATATGAGAATAATCAAATCATAAAACAAAAACAAACTCATACTTACTGACCACTTTAGCATCGGGTACATAGCCTTTGACAGAGAGAGGATCTCAGATACTTGGGCTAGCTATAGATGGAAAAGAGCTTTTCATGGACCAGCAAGCACAAGTATTGCCAATGCCACATTTGGGCCTTGCGTAATTGGAACAAATATGTATTGGCATCTTGCAATCAAAATGCCATCCAGCCCTTCCTTTATGTTAGTGTTCTGCATCCGCCTGCTCTTTTTGAGGGAATTCACAAAATTTGAAGGTGTCCGGCCGAACCGTAAAAAACTTGTGTTTCCAATCGATGGAAGATCGCTACAAAGGTACCGCACACAAACCAGATTACATATTAATACATAAGATGAGTGACTTAGGGAATGAAATAACATAAATATGTTGAAATGCTAGCCTACCTCCCATAGACATCTACCATCTTAGAGGTCAAGTCCAGCCTTCCAAAGCCAGTAACTCGCCAACATCACTTTGAAAGATAGAGGGTGCGTGCTTAGGAGGACAAATCCCTATAAGGAGTGAATGGAACCAACCTTTTCGGGCCGGTTCACTAAACTGCATAAGGAAACAACAAAGATTAGCAAAAGAATATATCTATTGTAATCAATTGTATATTACTCACCTTGTAAATTCATCACCGCTTCAAAGATCTTCTCGAGGACTGGCCGACCTTATTTGTTATCACATCAATATTTGCTTGTAGATCCTCTTCCTCTTCCTGGTTTCACTCGTAAGGATCAGATCGCCTTCCTTCACTACCGCGGATCGTGGTCCTATGTACAAAAAAATGTGGTTAATTACCATAACCTGAGATGTTTAACAAAATTAGTTCATCTTGGACATACCTCTTTCTAGGTGGTGGTGGCACTTTTTGCCCGGAGATTTTCTTTTCTGAGGACATTTTTTGTTGCCGGAGATTTTGCCTGTTTTTTTTTCCTTTTGGAGTGCCATCACCAAAGATTCTTTTGCCTCCTCTTTGAGTGGACTCAACTACCAACCGCCTTCCTCTTCCCTCGTATCTCCCGGGTTAAAACTGATCTGCGGTCCTTTGTAGCTTTTTCCTCAGAAACAGTCCAGAATCGGGACCCGCAGATGATGCCGAGACGTAAGTTTAATCTTTTCTTAGCTTCTCCAATTACTAATTTAGCACTTGGTGATGAAAGATTTTCTCGCTAGCCATTGAAGGCTCGCAGACCCGACCGCTTTTAGCTTTCAAGTGCCATCCTCTCAATTTCCTCAACTTCACTTTGCCATGTTCGAAAGGAGGCAATCGCTATGCATTGTTCTATTACCGGGCAATCGAAAATGTCATTGGTGATCCGGAGCTGGAAGGTAGAGGGTCTACGATTCGGGCCCGCTTATTATGCTCAAGAAAAATCAGAAGAGAGTCGATGCAGATGGCTCAAGAACATCAGCCATTAAAGCCGCTTCGATAGGAACAATTTCATCCGCAAACAAACAAATGATCTAAATTTCAATAGACATAAAAGAACATGAAAAACAGAACTAATGAGAAATATATGGTACATCCTCGCCAAGCATGTACATTTCATGTACATAGAATGTACCAAATGTAAGTAACTACATTTAACTATAGCCAAATGTACATGTACATGTTCCTCAATGTACATAAAGGTACATCAATGTACCTGTGATGTACACCGATGTACCCGTGATGTACCTGTGTATCCGCTTAGGGAATGTAGATCTATGCCAAAAAAAGCACATATATGTAAAAATGCACATACTTATGAATCCATCTACGATGCACTCTAAAGATAAATGCATGTACATCTATTTGCAGATGTAGACTCCATTAGAGACATGTACAACCGATACAACCGCAAAATCCAAGCTCAAAAATAAAAGCATCAATAAACAAGCAAATATATGCCTATGTACCGCTACATGATGTACACTAAAAGTTATACATGTACAAGGAATAGCAATGCACCGAAAAGCCATACATGTAGAACTATGCATTACAATAACAAATATGAATGAAGAGAAATATAAGTTTAAATTAGTTGAGAGCAATGCATACCTTTCACAAAGCAGGGAAACCAAGTCAATTCAATGCCCTCATCCCGTGATGCAACCTTTTATGCAATTGCTTTCATGGACCAGATAACACAAGCGTAAGAGGCAATAAGCATCTCTCGCATGGAGCTAGTAAAGAACAAACCAGTTTTGCCAAAGCCTTGGCCACAACAGTACATGAACCGAATGTGATGAACCGCTTTATAGAAGTAGCTCCTACTGTAGGGCCTCTAAAAGTGTAACAATAGGTCCCGCTTCTCCCATGAAATCCAAAATCGGTGGAATGCCTTTCCCGAACCAATTCAATGCAATTAAGTTTTTCCTTTGCTTGTTCAATTGAGATTTCATGCCTTTCAATGTCTTTAGTTGCTTCCCCGCAAAACCAATTTCTAGCTTAGAAGAGTGTTGTTCTTTATCATGTCTACTCATAACCAAGTCTTCCAACTTGTACTTCAACACCAACATAACAAAGATTTCCAAAGCAGGATCCCGGACAATTTGTCAAATCCCTGCTTTTGTCTCATCTATTTTCTCGCAGATCTGCTGCCAAGCAGATCTTCTGGATAGCATATCCTTTCTACCCTCAATCCGGGCTGATGACCTTCAATGCATCCCTCCTTTTTTCTTCCAAAGGTTTCTACTTCATTCAATAGGTTAGTTTTCTCCTCCAACCCATGCTTAAGTAATCGCTTTATTGTGTCAACATCCGATCTAGAATAAGCTGTGGCTCTAATATTCGGGCCGCAACACGATGTCCCGCTTTGATAGTTGAGGATTTACCCGTTGTAGGGTCCTCTCAGAACGCCCGAATGAGGGTTTTGGCAAGATCTTTGGCGGTCCTAGCCACGCCCATCCAATCAACAAGCCGCCCCTTCAAGTGAAGAGCAAATGCTCGCAAAATAGGTTGAAATATAATGGTTTGTAACCCGCTTTGCCATAAACCAATTCATAATATTTAAAAAATCATCTTTCCATGCTCGATTCTCCCTTCCTTGAATCCTCGCCTGCTTTTTTTGAGCTTCACCCCATACCTCGCTCATAACCATCTCTAGGTTGGGTATGTGGGCCTCTCGTGATGTTTCTCACGGGAGGTCTTTGGCTTGGATCACCTCGTAACCCAAACGTAAACTCCTTGGAGGTAAAATTCCACCGCCGAAGCACCGCATCTTGCTTGGCTGTGGTGATGAGCAAGCACTCATCCGGGGGCTTGGGGGGCCATAGCTAGATGAAGAATTCGGATCGAATCCAAGCAGAAGGAAGGGCTGGATAGTGAACGAGAGGCAAACCAAGAAAGAATTTGGGAAAGAATTTCAAAATCCGATAATTGCGGGTTCGTGAGTAGTGGATAGCCATTAATCATGGCAGTTACTAGCTGGTCATGATGACAGCTTATTCCAAAATGTGCATTCGTACATATGTATATGTACAAAAGGGCTACATTTATAGACACCCTTTCATGCTTTACCCGATAAGCACACCATGTCCAAAGACATTTAACATCCGTGAAGTTGAGCTTCATGTCTTCCCCATTTAATGAGATGATCAGAGGACGCATTGATCGAAAGCTTCTTTTGACCCACACATCGCTTGCAATCACACATGATCTTATCTTGCCTAGTATTCATAGAAAAGTGATAGTTACTTTGGCATGAATGTACTAACTAAAAAGCAATGCCATCGGTTTAATCGCCATTCTTGCATCGAAGGCGAGCATGCATGCATTTGCATTCGTCGCGATGCATGCATCGTGATGCATTTCTAGGTCGCTCATCAAGGTTGAGGGATCGCTACTTATTGGCAGGAGTTCTTCATCGACGTTTCATCGGTGGCTTTCATCTCTCGCCAGATATCCATGGCTTCTATTCTTTGATCTCATGGAGAAGGGCTTCTTCTTGCATGAGCTTACGCTTTCTTGGCCTTTCCTATCCTTTCTAATCTCTTCTATCTTTGCACTTTTGTCCGCTTTAGGACAATCTTCAACCTTTTCTCCTCGGATCTAGTATTTCAGTTTCTCGCATCGGGATGTTGTTGTGTTCATGCGAAATGTAGTGCAAGAATGCCATCGATTAAATAGTTTAATCGCCATTCTTGCACGAGGGCGAGCATGCATGCATTGTGACAGCGCCGTGATGCATGCATCGCGATGCATTTCTAGGCCGTTCATCGTGCTGAGGATCGCTACTTATTGCAGAGTTCTTCATCGACGCTTCATCGGCGCTTTCTCATCTCGCCAGCATCCATGGCTCCCACCCTTCCCCCTTAAAATTGTTATTTATATGTTCATATTTGTTATCGCTATGGCACGCTGCGGACCAGCCCCCTCGCTTTCGAGGTGTGTAATATTGTTTTTGTCGCTGGGCACGCGGATCAGCCCCTCGCTGAAGCTTTTTCTCTATTGGTTTTCATTTGGTGATGCAGGTCCGTGGGTGATGCGCCCCGGTATTCCCCGGTGGAGCGGGTTTTATTGGGAACGCTTAGCAGCTCCCGCGTTGTCCAAGCCCCTTTGCCGAGATTTTATTGCTAGGGTTTTTCCTCAAAACCCGAAGGGCTGGGTTTTTAATCCCGCTATAAACTCTCGGCAGTACACTAGCCAACACTATAGCACACAATTTTATTTGGGGTCCAGGTGTTATAACCGGATATTCCCTATGTTTTTCATTTTTTGGGTAGCTGCCGATGCGCAAAGCTACCCACCCTATACCATTGTAGAAAATCGCGAGATGAATGAAAAGCCCATCTATCGGGATGTTGTTGTGTTCATCGCGAGTCGTAGTGCAAGAATGAATTCTTACCAAAGAAAAGGGGAATATCATCTTGTGGCTCTTCCGCTAACATCCTCTATAATCCTCAAAGTACATTGTACACGCCGATCAGACCTAATCGAGCAACGCTATCATCCATTAATAGAAGGCTCTTCTAGGCGCAAGCCAAGCATACAAAAGAAAATAGGTCTCGGTTTTTATTAGGGTTTTACTAAAAAATAACGTGACGTATACCCACGCCGCACCCCAAACATAACAACCAACACATAACAATTATTGACATTAACATCATTATAACTATTATTGACATTAATTAAGCACAACCATTGGGTCCAACACATTTAAATTAAAATCCCCTTAAACCCCCTTTGGTTTGGGTGCATATTCACACTGGGGTGACTTCGGCAACTAGAGCCATTGGATAGGCATATTCACCCCTTTTATTCCTTAATCTACACCGCACGAAAAGTTCCTCGCTTGTGGGGTATGCAAGTACAAAATTTGCTATAATCAGATAACAAGATTCAAAAAATACTATAAGATTTCGCTTGAATACTATATGGTGTTGATTTCAGACGGCAAAAAATACAATTATGAGGGCTCTGCCCTACGCCACCCCGCGGTGAATATGCACCCAAACCAAAGGGGGTTTAAGGGGGATTTTAATTTAAATGTGTTGGACCCAATGGTTGTGTTAATTAATGTCAATGGTAGTTATGTGTTAGTTGTTAATGTCAATGGTTGTTATGTGTTGGGGGATTTAATTTTTATATGTTGGATGTTAATGGTTTATGTTGCAAAAAAAATTTTTTGGCCCCTTCGGGGCCTTGTCATCCCCCCCCCGGATGTGACAAAAATTTTAGAATTCAAACCAGAAAAAAACTAGAATTCATTTGAGGCTTTCATCACCTGTAGCTTTTGAATTTCATCACAATAAAACAAATAGAACATAAGTAAAAGTTACCATAAAGATAGAGCAGATTGATCCCATTATTCTGAAAGTCATAAAGTTTGCAACACCCATACACAAACATTTTTCAACTGGAATTTAACAGCAGCCTTTGGCCTCCATGGATTCTTGTGGTGAGAAACCAAAGTGGGAAACTTTTCCGCTTGTTAACACAAGGATCTAGAAGCCTTGGAATTTGCTTAATAACTGCCTCAAAATCTAAAAAAGCATGGTAATTTTTTGCAAGCTTCATTCGAATGAGCCATAAACAATATCCAACAGCTAATATCCTCAGATAATCACCGGTAGGATGAAAACCTACCAAACCCGGCCGAAAAATTGTTGTTTTAGCATAGATAACTTAACCAAACATATCCATATCATATACCATCAAAAAGATCTCGGAGAGAGCTTTCCAACCAAAAAAAATTATCTCAAAGAGTTCTGGATCAAAAGTTATAATAAGAAATGTGTTGCCGGGGAAACCGTGACTACATGCCCTTCAAGCCCTTCATGTGCCCATTATGCACCACACACACAAAAAGAGGGCTTTGTTGTGAGCCATTGGTTGTTGATCATTATGCACCACACGCATTAAAAAAAAAAAGGGCTTTTGTTGTGAGCCATTGGTTGTTGACCATTGAAAAAAAGGCTAAAATCAATGGCTCTGAAATGGTGCACTCTAGATGCACGCGATTAGTACATCCATTTGAATACATCACTAAATCATAGGAAAACCTTAGTGAAAAGCGCATAAAAACACAAAGAAAACCCCCGTTATTATGCTACATATACGCATACACGACGCCGCATGTGTTACATTAGACGTTGACCATACAACATGTCACGCCGCGACATGCCAATGCGGGCGTCAGATGCACTACGCTCGGACGCTTCATATGCGACGCCGCGTTGTATAAATGACGCTACACGTTGCCCATACGACGCGCGCTGCTGCGCCCGACGCGGGCGCGCGTTGTAACGAGCTCCATTGGCGACGCCCGCTTGAACGCTTGTAATGCGACGCGGGCACGCCGCATTACGCGACGCCATGAAAAATCTTAGCGACCTTTTAAGAAGGCGCGATTATTTTGCGACGTCGACGTTTGGCATACGTCGCAAACTGACGTCGCTAATAGCCCGTTCTCTAGTAGTGATATATCAATGGCAACTAATTTGCCATTGCATCTTTTATCATAATTAATTAACTCCGATCACCTAGGACCAAGCAGTAACCAGACATTGTCGCCTCCTTTCCTTGAGTCGCACTTTGGAGGTACCAATATACCAACATTCTGCATCCAGAAAGCATGTAGTAAGTATTTCGCGATGGCCATACAAAATAAAATATTAGACTCTCATCACCTATTATAACTAAGAAAGTCGTCTATAGAAACCTCTACAAATGATTAAAACCCTAGGGATTAACAGATGAGAATCCTTACTTACCATTGATGTATTCCATTCAACATACCTCTGCAATGCAATAATATCCAGCCTTTGCATCTTCAGTTATAGTAAGTTGCTTTTTGTGCTCCACAACTTCAAGTATATACTCCAGATTGATGCAACCAAAACCCATAGCTATATGCCTCAGAATAAAAATTACCAAAGATACATCACGTAAGATCGAACAAAAATGCTTACGATGCTTAGCTAATGCAATAAATATGCAGCAGAAATAAATTGAAGGTACATACTATAGATGGCCATATAGCTGCGTCTGAAAAGAATTGCTACACATGAATTCCTGTTCAAGCTTTTCCATCTGGGATGGAAAATATAATCAGAGAATCCCACAAACTGGATGCAAACCTGAACATAAATTTAAGGAAGGGGAAAATTGGATGTACCTTAGAGACCTCTAATAAAATCGAGTATAGGTGCCTTTGCAAATGGTTAAAACTCTTGGGCTATGCATAAAACTAAAACAAGAGGCCAGGAGATCCGGATACTTCTTCCTACGCGCACCTTTCGAATGCTCGGAGCTGCTCTCTAATCTTGAAATCGCAAGCTGAAAGCAGATTCGTTGGTTCCTCAATGGATAATATAATATGCACATCCATTTTCATACCCATCTCCTGGAACGATTCGTGGCATGCATGCCAGCAGATGCAACAGAAAGAGGAGAAAATTGAAACCTAAAAAAATTAGTCCTGTTGAAAAACAAATCCCGATTTTTGGAAATCCGGAAACTTTTTCCGGCTACCAAAAACCCCTAAACCTTGAAAAAATTAGCTTAAAAAAACTCCAAAAACATTTTTTGCCAATCGGAAAATCCCAAATTGAAAGGGTTGATAGAATGAATGTGCTTTTTTATCATCCAAGGAGTCATGCAACATTTAATCCTCTCCTCCCCACGATTGTTCAAGGAATAAATATGATACTAATACGTAGGCTATTCTATAAATTCCACGACCAATAAATACTTGAAGAAACGATTTTATTTTATTTAGCAGGTTGCCTAACCTCCCTACAACAATTTCTACAATTCTAGCATGTCCACATTGGCTTCTACCTCATCTAAAATGATTTAATTAACAGGCTTGCCTAACCCCCTCTACAACAATTCCTATCATGTCCACATTGTCTGCCACCTCATCTAAAATTATGTCAAGCCGTAGATCTCCTAAATTTTGCATCTAACGACTAACAATAAGAAAATTCAGCCAAATTTCCGTTGGTTTTCTCCGAGCATAGAACTCTGGTAGAACACTGCAACGTATGCTTCTCTTTCACACTAGTAAAATGAGACTCATAAAGTATTGTAGGAGCATCAATTTGATGGCATCCACTGCTAGGAAAGTTCTAAAACTTATGGAAAATTACCAAAGTACAACTATAACGAAGGCGGCTCTTCAAGCTCTTGCAACTCTTATTTGATTAGCCAAAACCTAGAACCCAATCTATGGAAAATTACCAGAGTACGGCTATGGCAAAGGCTGCTCTTCAAGCTCTTGCAACTCTGGTTTGATTAGCATGTGCTAAAAGAGCTTCCTGCGATTTTTTTCAAGTTGTTAGTCCTTGTCGTCTGTGCACAGGGGACTATTCCCGAAGTACCATGTAGCAGCATGGCAGAATAAGGGACCAGGTCAAGCGTCGGGTAGTAGACCCATGCTCCCGCCGAAACCCATGCAGAGGTCGACGTCCCAGTCAAAGAAGAGACCTAGAATGGACAAATGACGGCCTCTGTGAAGTGTGGACCTAATTCAAGGGAATTTCAGGCACTAATGAAGGCACTGCCAGATTCCCCAGAAATCGTGCGTTGATCCAGGAGTTGGTGACCGAGATCTGCCATCTACCTATTTTGGGCCCAAGGCCATTGTACTATATATATGAGTAGAGATAGATCTTGAGTTTTTAGATGAGATTTTGGCCTTGTCTCGATTGTTTTCCTCTCGCTTGACGAGAACTCATGTACTCTGATTGATATCAAGGAAGTCATATTTCTACTTACTATTTTTTCAGCTCTGTTCTCTCTCTCTTTCTTTCTTTCTTTCTTTTCTCCTCAGCAAAATGTTGGCGGACACTTCAAATTTAGGATTCCCTTTGCTCGATCCAGGGTCCTCATACGCCTTTTATGTGAGAGATCCCAAATCTAGACCCTAAACACATGGCCATTTGCCAAGTCTTAGTTCTTTCTCTCCATCAATATGTCTCAGCCCTCGCTTTCCTCCCCGAGGAACTCCTTAGCCAAACCGATTTCGGATTGGAACGCCACCAAAGATCGGGAGTCAGCCGCGGAAATGTGGTTTGATCCTGATTATGATATAGAAGGTGGCCATGTCGAAACTCACTTTTCCAAGTGATGGGTAACCGCCCATCCCTCATGTCGGATCTCCCCTCGGCTTGCGTTAATCGTTTCAACCAAAGTCGCCACATCATACCCCGGTAAATCCTACTCCTAATTATTTTCAAACTCCGGACATCACTTATATTCATATCCCTTTTGGCCACACTCCTTTGCCTTCGCAACCTAGACATGGACCAATGCTTTCAAGGTAGAGTATATGCCGGAGCTTGCTCATCACCTACCTCTTTGGAATGCTGAAACTCTGCACCAGGTCCAGAAAAAATTGAAAGATATGGGAATTCATTTTGCACAAATTTATTTACAGCATCTTGGTAGTTTTAACACCCTTCGTGCATACCTTGAAAATGAGACCATTTCCACGGAATGGGTCCCTCCTCCCGTTCACACTTTGCTGTCCTGTTCTGATTGGGAACAATGGTGGGATCCACGCTTTGTTCGTCGCTCTGTCTGGGAAGAAGGTGAAATATTAGAGCATACTCAGAATTGGATCTATATTTCGAATGAACGAGAGACCATTCCCATGGAATGGGTCCCTCCTCCCCGCTCACACTTTGTCAGCCCGCTCTAATTGGGAACAATGGTGGATCCACGCTTTGTTCGCCGCTCTATCCGGCAAGAACGTGAAATATTAGAGCATATACTTTAATTGATCTATATTTCAATGAACCAGATTGGCAAACACCCGCCAAGCAGTCCGGGTCTCACATAATTTTTGCAATGCTATTACATCTCGGGGATCCCCGCCCACCGGGCTGCCGATTCTCGCGGGTAGAAATTTTGAAATGTCTCCTCCAAAGGTTCTATTCGCGGAAAGCGCCCAATCTATTATTGCAATCCGAATGCCGCCATGTGTGCCTTTGGTCCGAAGACATGCTTTCTCATCGAACGCGAAAGTATATGTCCCTTGGAAGCCCACCGCGGTCGTTGAAGATATGGTGCATTCTAAGTTTCTCATTGACGCGTCACCTTCAATTGAGTCAACGCTTCGATGCGCCAAGGATCGGGCAAGATCTTATCAATAAGTATCATACTGAGCCAGCCCTCATAGACGCGTTAAGATGATTTAAGATTCCCCGATTTCCGCCTCCGGGGGCTGATCTCTGCTTTTCCACCGAGGTCCTGCCTACCACTCCGAGGTAGTGAGTTTCAAGTCTCGCTCGGGACCTTTAAATGTGACACGATGATTTGATGAAACCAAATCACACGCCTCGCACCCTAATAGTTTAATCGTCACACCAAGTGTCATTTGGTAGGGGGTGTTAGTCTTATCACGCCCGTGTACGTGACTATTCCCGAAAGTACCATGGAGCAGTAAGGTGCCGCAAGCATCGCAGTAGTAGACCAATGAACTAAAACCCATGCAGGTCCATGCCCGGCCAAAGAAGAGAGTCGTGCGGACAAATGACGACCAACCTGGAATGTGGCTCTAATTCAGCGGGATTCCTGGCACTAATGAAGGCACTGCTAGATTCCCCAAAAATTATGCGTTGATCCAAAGTTGGTGACCGAGATCTGCCATTTACCCATCTTGGGCCCAAGGCCATTGTACTATATATAAGAGTAGAGATAGGTCTTGAGTTTTTAGATGAGATTTTGGCCTTGTCTCGATTGTTTTCCTCTCGCTTGATGAGAGTTCATGTACTTTGATTGATATCAAGGAAGTCATATTTCTGCTTACTATTTTTCCAGCTCTGTTCTCTCTCTTTCTTTCTTTCTTTTGTCCTCAGCAACATCCTGCATGACACTCAGCTAGGATTCCCCTGCTTGATCCAAGGGTGGGCTGTCTTGCAGGAGATCCCGAACCCAGACCCTAAATATTCAGCTTCTCCCAAACTGCCTCTGCCTTCAACAAATGGTTCAAATTTTGAAAAAATATCAAAGGTGAAAAGCTGATTGATCATCAACATCTTATCCCCACTGCTTACCTAGTGTGTTGAGCATTGCAGATTATAAAAGATGGTAAGGTTTGCTAGTTGATGAAACCATATGTTTATTATATAAGGTTTCGATGGTTTATGGGGTGTATTGTCGAAAACTGCGTACAAAAATAAGGCTCTAGGGAATTTTTATGATTTATTTATTTTTTTATTTTTGGAATTAGATTTTATAGATCTGTTGTAGCAAATTGAAGTGGAGAGCAAAGGGCAGGCTGATTTGGTGGAGCAAAAGGGCCGATTAGAGAAAAGGGCTAAAGCAAATGAAGCAGATTTGTTCGAAGGAGACTGATTTGCTAGAAGGATTAGCTGGCTGATTTGCTAAAAGGAGGCTGATTTGCAGGAGCTTGAAAATCTTGCTTTATTCTTTTGCATTGCCATCTCCAGAGGTTTCTGCACAGGTGAGGTTGTTGTAAAGCACAACAAATGAAAATGTGGTCTTCTTTTATATATCTTTGTAGATGGAGATCCTGATGGAGTATACCATTTGAGCTTCCCTTTCTTTTTTTATGTCGTCGACCCATTTCAATCTTCCATGTTTTATTTTTTGTTGGGTTTATGGAGAACCACAGTTTGTAGATTAGTTTTGGAGCAGGTTATTGTTGTGGCAGTATGTGTATGCTACAAGTGTAGAAACCCCTACTTTCTGTGTAGAACTCTGTCACAGATTAGAGTTGGAGCAGATTATTCTGGTGGGATTCATATAATAAGCCTTTGGGTTTCTAGGGTATGGAAGCAATAGAAAAGTAGCTGAATGTTGTGGGTCTACCATTTCTTATTTTTTTTACGAGAATATAAATTGCAGGATATGCAAATGGGTGAAATTTGTGATGATGCTATAAGTAGAAACAAGGCAAATCATGATGTGGTATGGATGAGTTGACGAATATGCATGTTTCATTTATGTGAACCTTTACTGATTTTGCATCACAGAACTGGTTATTCAAAGGTAATGCATAAGCATGTCGATTGGATGGGTAAAAAATGAAGTTTGAAGGTGAGCAGTGCTTGAAGCTGTGCTTGAGCCTGTGTCCTGATTCTACTTGCAGGTGGTGTGCTCTTGCATTGTGGCCTCATCTTCCTAGGTATAGAACAATAAGCAATAGTGCTATTCAATTTTGTAACAGTCAATGTAGGTGTTGTAGTGTTGTAGCAGAACAGGGAAGCATGCATCGGGGATTGTGAGGGCCTGTTGGAAATAGAAGTATGGCCTTTGTTGTGGCTGAAGTTACACGATTCATAGAATGGTTATCTTTTCATTTCCTATATATAGCATGCACCTAACTTTAAGGGATAGCATACTAAGTTTAACAAGTTATATCTATTTCAGAGTCAATAGTATATTGAAATCGTTGGCAATGCTTGTCAAACCCCTAAAAAATCGAGCCATCTAAGCGTGTGACCCCATCTCACGCTTAGATGTAGGGCTAGGATAAGGATGGCCCGAGGAGACATATCTCTGGAATATTCCCAGATCCAAAGGCCAAAAATTCATAAGAGCACTCATCTGCAATAATATAAACTTTCAAGTTGCATCTATTCTTTTCAGCTGGGCAAGATCAAAACCCGATTTTCTTCGCAATAGATTTAGTTATAATTGCCTCCTTCGGGTTCTAGTCAGGACATATAGATACTTGACGCTTTGGAAGTGTTTGATGGCATGATGAAAAATGGATGTCACCCACATATTTATACTCATAATCCCTTTATCATTGGAAGTGTTTGATGGCATGATGAAAAATGAATGTCACCAAAATATTCATACTTATAATTTCTTGATCAGGCTTTTTGCAAAATTATATAGTTCTTTTTTTTTTTTTTTTTGAAGGAGGACAAGCTTTATTCACCAACTAAAAACTAGAGCAACATAAAATGCAAAAGATGTGGACTATAATAACCCCATTGACAAACCAATCCAACCGGAAAGCACAACCACCGCCTATGCAAAAGAATGAATCAAGGTAAGTATGCGGACAAGACTTTCTTATCAAAGAGAAGAACAATTGTAAGCCATAACAATTTTATTTTGCGCCCAATCGAAGAACAATCTCATCTACAAGATTTTACGCTTTTAAAGATAAACAAACTCCTCCTTCTTCCGGATTGACCATAAAAAAGTCACCACATGCAAGATGAAAAGCTCGCTCGTGAGTTTGGGCCAAGCATCGATAGATAGCAAGCAAAATTTGTCGGCTAGATCGAGATCGCATAAATAGGGTCAACAACCAAGACCATGCCCGCCGCACCCTCACACAAGAAAAAACAATGCTCAATACTCCTCAACCCTTTGTCGGGCATAAAGGCCAGAGCTCAAACCGATTATCCATTTTTACCTGACTAACCCCGTTGACTTTGAGGCATCTATGGATCACTTGCCACCACAAAACTACTACTTTGGGATGAAGCATCCCTTATCCCATACCCATATCCAAACACTTTTCCATCATTAGAGGTAATTTGAGATCTCATTTTGTCCCATTAGGGATGCTTTAAAAGCCACACGCCTTTTAAACTATCCAATAAGAGAAGAGCTCCAATGTATTTTATTCCAAGATTATGTGGTAGCAAGTTAATTAATGCAGTTCTAACTAACTTTGCAGTTGTCATTTTTTCTACTATAACTTTTTGATCAAAAACTCCGATTCTAACACTATTTGTGGCAATGGATTCATCTCCTCAAGATCTTTTCTAATGACAACCCATTGTTATATCTTTTGGGATGTAAATATATAAGAAAAGAGCAAAAAACCATATTTTTTAAGGTTAACACATATGGCTTGTATTGATATATCATTTGAAAGATCTTTTCATTCTGCATCTAATGCAACAAACGCCGCAGCATTTTCATGAGTAGATCAAAAGTTATAGGGAAAAAAAAAAAAACGACAAAGAATGAAGTTGTTAATGCCGTGATTAATTGCCGATTTGATGTAGAGTACTCATTCTATTGGAGGATTCTTATGGGGACAAAAGGAGATCTCAAATTACCTCTAATGTATACAGTTTTGATTGTGCTATTCATGCTTCAACATATGAAAGAAATGACATGTAAGGCTGACGTTATTGTTATAATATTCTTATAGATGGATTATGCCATCCAAATCAGATGTCTGAGGCACAAGATCTTTTACACGAAATGCATTATTCTGGATGCACTTCAGATGTGGTTACTTATGCTTCTAGCGTGAATGGTTTTGCAAGTTGAATGACTTAGAAAATGCTTCTGCAGTCTTAAAACTAATGGCTAAAAGTGACTACCCTCCAAATATGACAACTTATAACACTTTGCTTGATGCAATTTGTAAGGTGAAAAAGATCACCTGAGCACTTAATCTCATGAATGGAATGGTTCAAAATGCTTGTAATCCAAATGATTTTACCTATGGGTTCTTATAAACGGTCTTTGTAAATCAAATGAGATTGATCAGGCATGTGGGATGCTAGATGAGATAATTCGGAGTGCCACCGTCCCTGCATTGTAACATACAACTCTCTTATAAGACAAACCAAGTAGAGGTGTTGCCGTTCTTCAGCAAATTATTGAAATGCAACGTAAGTATCGGGGAAGGATAATGAAAGCCATGGATGAGAGGATGAGGGCAATCAATGAGGTCTTGAACTTTATGAAAATAATTAAGTTGCAATAATTAATAATTGGTTGCAATTTCAAATACATTGTTTATGATGACGAGGAAACTCAAATGGAGAAGAATCAATCCCAATACCAACAGCGATTGGATAAAGCTTTTTGGAGCAACCAACATCTTAGAGCATGGAGAAAATGCTTGCGCTTGTGGATGCTCTTGTGATCAGAACTACAATATTCGAAGGGAGCTACTATGCCAAAGACTCCAAGGGCAGATTCAATATGGCCATGGCAGGAATATGTATGTGCATTTACTGCACTTTCCACATGGTAGTTAAGGAGGAAATGCAGGAATCTTAATCTCAAATCATATCATTAGCATCCTTTCTTTGGAGAAAAGTACCGGGTTCTTTCTCTGACACTCTGCTATAGAGCACTATTTTCTTATTTCGGCTATAACTTTTGAAGCTTATGTCATATTCAGGGTTATACTTCCCTTGCAAAAAGTAATTTTTGTAACACTTTTTAATGTTTAATATAAATATAGACAGCCTTCAATTAAAAATAATAATAATAATAATAACAACAACAACAACAACAACAACAACAAACAACAACAACAACAACAACAACAACAACAACAACAACAACAACAACAACAACAACAACAACAACAACAACAACAACAACAACAACAACTACAACTAAGTTGCAGGCAGATCCTGTTACAATTGTGACCATGGAAAAGGGAAATCCACCAAGTCTCCTGCTGGGTTTTTCAAATAATTATCCAAAGTCAGCAGCTTTAGTGGGTCTCTATCCCTCTATCATAGCCGGCTAACATCTCTGTTCTTCTTCCCTTTATGTTATGAACATGACATGGGGCAAGGTAAACTAAAATAAAAATCGCTAGCTATGGAAATAAATCCCTTATTAAGGGATGAGGTGGCATGACCTGATTAGGTGGGCAAGCCAACAGCCAAGGGGTTGGGCTATGACGAAAAGATCCATCGATCAACCTTTGAGAAAATCGAATAGATCCTGTGAGGGATCTAGAAGGAGGATGCCGGATCGACACAACCGCATTTTTGGGCTTCAAGGGAAGCCCTTCATATCCCTCGCTTCATGCCCCGTATATAAGACCCATATTTTTCCAAAGAGGGGTAGCATCACCGTAAAGCCATAGTAGCCGTTTGAGCAAAACTTGTGATTACTAGCATCAATCTAAGTCTTTAGGGAAGATCAAACAAAGGGGAATCAAGGATTCCGAGGGCGAGGCGTAGGTGTGGATTGATGCGCCGCATCTTCCATGAAGTCGAGGGACCATTTCATTGTTATCGTGAGCCCAGGGTTTGATGTCTTTGGGTTGGAGGTTGTGAAGAAAGCCAAGAGAGTTCCTCGCCGAGAGCAATTTCTCGAGCTTCCATGAAGCTTAATGGTTTAACTTAAGAACCGTTCTTCAGCTCCTACCTAAGAATCCAACGGGAATTGCCGCAGAAGCCTTTCGGGAGCAAGGGCTTGCTAAACGTGTCAGGATCCGAAAAACGGATTTTTGCAAAACAGCTTCTGGTTTAAGCTAAAATTTACGAGCAGTGAGCCGTTATGAAATTTAAATGCTCCGCCAAATTTCGTGGCACTCTCGTGCACCGAACAGCCCTGAAAGTGATTGATTCCGGCTGGCCCACGATTTGGTGATTCCCGATTTTTTATTTTGTGATTTTTTAAAGGTAACCAAGACCCGTTATCGCCCCCATTAATGGAATCAGATATTTTGTACCCAGTATCAAACATGCAAATTTAAATGGGGTTTTAATAGTTTATTACTTAGCTTAGTTAATATTTATTATTAATTTTTAGCTAATGTTGGTACTATTTGAACTAGTAATTAACAAGAGCCAAGGGCACTTGTTGGCGATCAGCCCATTACATTCTTGCAAACTAGGTTTTGCTAAAAAGGAAATATAGGTTGTAAATTCTAGCACTCAGAGTATGAGGTGGTTCGTCATGAGGAGCCTGAGGCTCAAAGAGGGAAACATAGGATCAAACCACATGAAAATGGGCAAGACCCTAAAAATATTAATATTTTGGTGAATATTACTATACCCTTTTGGATATGATAGGGTTCAAATTTAGAGCAACCGAAAGGGATGCAATCGCTTGTGAAGGTCGAGGTAACCGCTTGGCAGACCGAGTATCGCAATTTTGAAAGCTCGGCTTTTGTTAAAAATCTAGGAGTCCCGGAACAATTTTGGACGCGGGAAATGGGATTTTGTCGGAGTAAAAGTCCAATGTTAGAACATTCTTCACAGGTAACGGCATGATCCGGGGATCATTGGACTCTAATGGGTAGGGTGTCATGAGGTTGCATGCTAGCCTTTAACCAGTCCTTGTAAGGAATTAGTGACAATTGTATTATTATTAACTCAAGGGGTCATCGGGTGCATGACCTAGGGTTTGTGCTAGAAGTGCACAATATTGGAAAATGTTGTGATAGACTTCATGCCGTTCCTATGGATTTTAGGACTTTGGTTCCTTTGAAGATTTGGGGTCATTAGGGCTCGGGAGTCCGAGCTTGTGATATGGTAACCCTTAGGGGAATAGCAAACACTTATGGTAAGTGTTGGGAATAAGACCCTTGAATTCAAGAAAGGAATTTTGAAAGGATTTAAAAGTTTTGGACCAGATTTTTATGAATACCAAGTAGATGATATGGTCTATGGGGTATGGGATAAAGCGCGGAAAGGTTGGGGCCCATTGATAATGATTTCTTGAAGGATGATCCACTTTTGGCGCTGGTTATCACTAGAGGTGCTAGTGCATAACATTTGGTATCGAGCCAAGGTTCAATTCCATTGGCAATATTGGTGTGTTCCATGCTTGAGGGCAAGCATCTCGAGGAGGGGGAGGAATTGATATGGTTTATGGAGTATGGGATAAAGCCCCGAAAGGTTGGGGCCCATTGGGATCAACCCTTTTGTGCGTTTTGGTTATCATTAGAGGTGCTAGTGCTGTAACAATGCCGGAGCACTTCCGCCCAATTCATGAGGCGCATGTGCAAGGGAGAATGTATCCGCCAGCTCATTCATTTAACAGCATTCCTCTCATCACCGCGGTGAAGAGGAACGAATCATCGCCAGATTGACTCCCCAATTTGTCACGACCATCTGCCATCCTCTTTCCCTACACCCACACCCCCCTCTGCGAAGTCAACAAACTGCGAGGGCCTCCGCAACAATGGTAAAGAGGAAGGGCGCCAAAGGGCATCCCCCGGCTAACTCCATGTCCCACACTAAAGATCGGAGATGACTCGGGCCAGGACACGGTGAGGGTGGCGGGCAGACATTAAAAGCTTCCTATAGCCCAGCCATAAAGCTCTCCCACATCCAAAGGCTAACATCATCCTTTTCAAGAATGTCCACCCTAAGAATCTGCCGCCCGCACGAAGCCGCATTGCATGGGACTAATAGTCTCTTTCAAGACCACCTCGCAGCCTAAAGCTTAAAAGTGCCTTCGCGATAATTTTGTATACCGCCGAGCTGCGAATGGGGGCCAATCAAATGATAACTGGCTCCTTCACCTTCTAGATCAACGAGATGCAGCCCGCAGTTGAGCCTATAGTCCAACGTCAGCCCCTCGACGCAGATCTTGATTAGGGTCCGCAATAATGAGTCCCCACCCCATCCCAATATTCTTGGAAGAACTCGACCCAAATGCCATCCGCACTGTAACATTTATGGGGGCCAAGGCACGACAAGCCTCCCTCAAGCTCCTGCTTTGTGAGAGGGCATTGCAACACTGCCTCCTATCCGCCGACACCTTGCATGACACTTTACCGAAAGCACACCCCTCCATCAAACGCCTGTAGGGGTATCTCTTTTCCTGAAAAAATTCGAAAAGTTTGAAAAGTAGCCCGCTTGATGTCCACCCGCAATTCGGGAACACGACCATCGGCCCAATGCCGCTGGCGACATTGAGGCTACATACTTTTTTGTCGAAGAACATTCGAGAATTAGTATCCCTTCCCGCAGCCTGTGATTCACGCTTTGACCTTTGCCCGAGCGGCCTTTTCTTTGATTCATCCGCCGCAATGTGGCGCAGAAAAATCTCATTCTCCCGCACCCCATCGACCGGAGACCTAAGGGCTTCCAATTAGCGATACAAGGCCTCTAACACCTCCCTCTTGCCGTGCTCCCGGGCTTCCCCACGACTTGGCGTAATGCCTTGACCTCGGCTAGGGCTCGCACCATTCCGCCATCCCAAAATTATCCCGAAGGTAAACAAACCAAATCGTCGCTGGCATCCCCAAGAGAAATCGGCATCCTTCAGGTAGGCGGTGTTTAACTTAAACACAGTGCGGCCTGGCTCTGGCCGCAACTACCCCTGGGAGATTAACCGAGGAAAATGGTCGAGACCGCAGACAAAATGTTTGTCCGCCGAAAGGAGGCCAAACCAATTTAGGGTATTAGCATAGCATTCCGCCGTGGTCGGCATACCGACCGCCCTCGGCCCAATCGACATAACCACGTGAATGTCACCCATCGCCGCCGCGACAAAACCCCTGATGACTTCCCTCCTCTCGCCACACCTATCATGAATGGACCCAACCATGTTGAAGTCGCCCAACAGCAGCCAAGCCACATCCGCCCCCAAGGATGCGACCTTATGCCTTAACGATGCCCACAATGCTCCTCTCTGCCGTGCGCTGTTGTGAGCGTAGACATTCACAATCCCCCACTCAGGCGGACCCTCCCGCCACCGATGATGACCCACCGCCCCAATGGTCAGCCATGGTGAAAGTCACCGCACATGCATCTTCCACGCAATGGCGGTCCCACCCTTAGAGGCCCCGTGAGGTGGCAACCGCAGCGTACAGATATGCCCAAACATGTCCAACAATGCCCGAAGGCCCCCGGCGGACACTTATGTTCCCCAAGGCACAAGATATCTGGATCCAACTTACTTAACGGCCAAAGACTACTTCATCCTTTTCGCAAGGGTGACGAAGCGCACCCTTACCTAACGCTCCAACCAACGCATTTTCTTGTCCATAACTACTACTGAGAAGAAGGATTTTTACGATGCTTCTTTTTTCGCCCCCGTCTTGCCGGTGAAGCAGGCCCCTGATCTGAGTCATATGGAACAAGAGCGAGCGGGTTATCTGTGAGTGCAACCTTAGCATCCAAATCCACCGATCCGCCCCACGAAGGCGCATCGAACGACCTTATCCAGTTCCATCCCCTCCGAGGAGGCTTGGGTGGATACTGCATCAGAGTCCGACGGCTGCACCAGCCGCTCCTCAACCAGTCCCGAGCCCATCTGTAGGGATTGTCACTGCTTCCCGCCTGCCTCGGCCATTGATGTGAAGCAACTGACCACCCGTCATGAGATACCAATCGCCCCATTGGCACGCCGCCGCCCATTATTCGGGATAGACCACGCTGGTCTATCCGGACACCGAGGTCGGGCGGGCCCCGGGCCGAGGGGCCTCCATCACGGGCCGAAGTTTGGGACCCGCCCCCTGGAACCTCCCTCATTGCCTCCCATGGAGCCCCCTGCACCGACGCTGGCCTCGTGACTCCTAAGCGAGCCCGCAGAAGACCCGGAGGGCGGAAACATTCTTCCTAATCTCAGCCCCATTCAATACCGAGGGAAAACCGAAAGTACCGGGCCTCCGCCTCCCTAACATTTACTGAGTAGGGAGGCAATGGACTATCAGCGGGTAGAGCCACACAAATCTTAGGCTCCCGAACTATGGAGTAAGCAATATGGCCGCCGATCCCATTGGCAATCGCAATCATGAATTCTGGCAACAACGTATCCGTGGGAAGATCAATTACCTGAAACCAACACGGGATCTTCAGGGCCGACAAGGACCGAGCACTCACCCCAGGAGTGTAATGCTGATAAATCAGATAATTCCCCCACATGAGGTCGACCCCTCTCGCTACGATCCTCTCCGGACCGGGGCGTAACATGAGGAGGAAGAAATTGTTCCTTAAAACTCAAGGACTGAAATGGCAGGATCCCTAACCGCTTGAAGTGATCCCGCACCATCCGCCAACTCTCCTAGTGTCCAAAGACTCCAAGATAGTACACCAAAGATCAAGCAAGACAAGACTAGATTGGAAATAGATTTGAGGTGCTGCTGATGATCTAGCTCAACTATGGCAGCCGGAGGGCCGATGGGGTCCACCTGCAACTCCCTCCTCATTGTGCCGATTCAAGAGGGCCAAAGCCTCCTCCATCCGTAAGTGTGGCCCGGGTACCCCGGCAGCTCTGGATCCATTCGGTGAGCCGTGGGCGTGAGGCGGGCCATCAGATCGCTCGGCTCGGGCCATGCAGTCCCGGGCCTGCATTTCAACTCCATGCCCCTCACCCACACGCCCCCAGGACTTGGGCTGTCCCGACCTGACGACTTATGTAGATATTATGGCATACCAACAGAGGCGAATCCCACATCGGCTCGCCCATCGCAGCGGGATCCTCCGCAACGAGACAGCGAAGTTTGACCTGCAAACGGAGTTACTGCTCAAGTGGTGGCATGTTGCCCGACCTCGGATCTTGGTTGCCCCACGCCTTGTACATCCCCAAAGACGAGGACTTCTTGCCCGAAACCCCTACGTAGGCTAAGTACCGAGGGTGCTCCCTGACCTGAGGGGGGATGTGTCATTCCCTCCATCTCATTGCACTGTGAGGGCCCCCGCCTGCACTCGGCTCCGCGACAAAACCCGTAAGAGGGCAGCCCGGCTCCTTTCTTGTCTCCGATCTCCATACAGCCCTCGCCTGGACTCGGCCGGGCAAGACAACCCGTAGAGAGGATAACAACTTATTCGATTGTTTTACAGACAGGAATTTTTATTTTTACATCTATATCAAATCCCCCTGGAACCCCCTATTATTTTGCTACATATTCACAGAGTAATTTGAATTGCCCTGATCTGTGCCGAATTTGGTTCAGAGGCCTTTTCAAATCAAGTACATGTTCCAGAGTCCAGCTTCATGGCCAGGAACGTGTTGATACCATTGTTCATACAATTATCCAACCTTCTCTCTTTGGTCCCCAACGACCTTCCATAGTTGATGAGAGGAGGTGGTCATTAAATGAGACATTTGATTCTCATAGACCATTGTTAGAGGAGCATTCCTTAGTGCAGCTTCATTGGCATGTACAATCTTTGTGAAAGCAGTCTTTGCCAAAGATGCCCAATGAAAGAGAGTTCCAGAAACATGCCATTCCACATGGTCTCATGCATGCCTTTAAACATACAGGTTGTCTACACTCTGTGACTAGATACGAACTATTCATTCTAAGGGATGTATGACTGCTATATCCATGGCTTTGTCTATTTTGAGATGGACAAAACTGTTACATTTAATCCTTACAATGATTGATGGTTCTTATTGGTTAGACATATATGGGGATAGTTGATATCTCGGTGCAAACTTCACAATCACATTTATGGCCATAGGAAAAGCATTATATTGAGATGGGAATCTGCAATGCACAGAAGAACAAAAGCCTTAATACTAGACTGGCGAGCAAAACCTAGCTTTCTCAACGTCTGATACTAGAACCTTGAATCTGCATTATACATGTCGTATCGATACAGGCAGAGGACGATTTGAATATGGATGAAGCTTTGCATGTCTTTATTGATATCATGCATATGCATGAGTGTGGAGTTGGCTCAGCTTCTAGGGTGGGGATTGCACGATAGTTCTTTAACTTTCTAAGTCAATTACATATTCTTTAGCATGGAAACCACCTCAGAGGGACTAGTTTCTTAGTGCAAGAGAACATTTCTTCTCTTCAACCATAGGGATGATAAAGGAAGCAAGTCTCCAAAAGAAATTGTCAATCTACAAGGGAGTCATAACAATTATTCTAGATCATTGGTCTTCTAAACCCTTCGATTAGCTATGTCTAGATAATCTAAGTAGCACATTTATGTCTTTATTGGATTTATTTGTTTAGGGCTTCCATACCTTGTTATATTGTTTGAGCTTCTTGTCCATGGCTTTATTGCTTCAAATATCAGCTTGTCAGAGGATAATTCTTTTCAACAATCAGCTATGTTTTAATCTCAATTACTCTTCATCTAACAAGCATGGCTGAAAGGAGCTTCTGTTCTTGTTGTTTTAGTTAGAAATTTAACCTTTTTTCAATTGGATTGTTTTGCTCATATACTATTGCTTATTACTTTGTGTTACTGTACCAATTCAAAAAACTTCTTCGGCAACTACAAAGGGTTGGGATCGCTCTCTCGTCCAAATCCGAGGAAGTTTTTGTGCATCAACAACAAGAAGACGAAATGTCAAATCAATTTTTTTTTTCTTTTTTTTTTGCATCAGTTGGATCAGAAACGAGTGTTGATATTGCCTAATTGTCACAGAACAAATGATTGGATATGACATGATCATCGCCAAATAGCATGTTGCGTTTGAGATGGAGTAGCGGATGAAATAAATTTGGAAATGAAATTGATATAAGGTCCTTATTGCACCGAGGTTTACTTTACAAGGCAGTTGGGCTCCAGCCAGACCACATTTATAATATATTCTTTGTTGGCATCTGTGCATTTTGATCTTTTATATCTACAAAGAATTTACGCGTGCCAAGGCCGCCCTTAACATTTCTTTTGTCCAACTCGAGATAAATTAATTTTTGTATTAAGTCGAAGGATCTCTTTGGACATGCAAAAATTAGATTAACTGTGGTTTAGGTGGAGAATTTAATCTATTTAGTTGTCAATATCGATTATGCAAAATGGTTATCCAAAAGCACATGACATCTTTACCAACAAACAAAAATCAGTCATATGGCAGTTACTCGCCATAAACAATGGCGTCGCATTCTCTAGAGTACTCCCACATCTTAAGAGAAGCATTGTGCAGTTTCAACAACGACATGCCTTACGTATGGATATGGATGTTCACATAACCGAGAGAAAATATTACCGTCATTGGATACATTTCATCAACACTATAGACAAAACGAAAACCAAAGACACTATTCTTTTTGCTAGAGTCTCTCGTGGAACAGTAGTATTTATAATTAAGAACTCCGCCTGTTTCTATCCATTGTACTATCCGTTCGATGCAAAAATTTGAAGGAGCAAATTCATCATTTACAATTTTTTTTTTAATGCCCGCTTGAGAGAATTTTCTAGCACAACATGTTTCATGCTATACAGTTTGCTGAAGCAGTTGTAGTATTTTGAGGCAAAAATTTTGCAAACTAATAAGCAATTTATTTGTGAACTTAAAAAGCAATTTAAATAAGCAATTTATTTTGTGAAATAATAAAGCAATTTGGGATTCTGTAGAGTAGGTTTCCCAATCACCTCGCTCTTTTTTTTAATTATTCTGGCCGTTTTTTTTTTTGCCAGAGGCTTGTCATCCACGGCCAGATTTGGAGCTTCTGGAACTGGATATTTGCGAAAAGTCACACTTCTGGAGTTCTGTGTAGGGTGGATCTGCAGTTTTTGAGCATGGTGGTTCTGTTCTTTTGCTAAGGCAGCTATGGCAGAAGGATCATTTTGCATTTGATTTTCTTCGTTGTCTTGGTTGGAACAGGCTTGTTTGTGATTCTTTGCTCGATTCTTTTGTTCCTGTACTTCTTCTTATCTTATATTTTTCAAACCAGCACAACCTTCTCTGCTCGATTTTGGGATTTTTCCCGCCATATCTGTAAGCTCTGCACAAATGACATCCATTCTGGTGAAGCTACACGGATTCTCTCTTGCTTGCATGATTTACCAAGCATGTTCTTAGAACTAGTAAGGCCAGAAGCACCCTGAGCCCTTCACAGGTGAGAGAACTGAATAAGAATTGACAATAATGTTCAACTAGGATAAAAGATTAGCATTTTATGCACATGGAAAGACTAAAAAATACACAGCTAGAGTTATTTGTATTTCCATTTCCTATGGATTGAAGCCATGGGAACAAAGTTCCAAGGAAAGAACATCAGTCTAAATGGGTGTTCTCTAAAGCAATGATAGGGCAATTGTGGATGTCAGAAAAACAGCAATTGTCTACATATTAGCCAATGCATTATGCAAGATGAAACGGCTCTATACAAAATGCACATGTTGTAGAAAACAAAAATAAAAATCAAACACAAATCAGTTGCGTACCTCTACTACTCTTTTGAATGACCTCTGAACCAAATGAATCAGACCTTTTGGCTTTCAAGAAAATTGACTAAGGGAAAGAAAACCTCAATTTGACCTGATACATGCCAGATGATTCAAAAGCAATGGCTGGAGCTTGTTATGCCAAAGAGTGAAGGAAAAATAAAAATCTGATATACATGATACGCATCATTAAATGTATCCACAAAATGTGGCAGATTCTTTCCCTGATAGAAAAAGATCAAGCTCTTGCATTGACTACTAAGATCAAGCTCTTGAAGAAACTGGAGGTCTCCTATTGAGCTGGATATGGTGCCGTTTAATAGAGAGAGGGATATTACCTACCCAGATGTTGGGTTGCATGTGATGCCTCAGTTGAGGCTCTTCCACGAATCTAAGTGCCCAAATGAATCTGTAGCGATTGCCCAAACATGGGCTTATGAATCAGTTAAGCAGCTCTTTGGAGAACACAATCGACGCCTCCCTGTTAACCCTGGCCGAACCACAGCGAACCCAAACATTGTTATGGCTTCAGCCTGCACTTCCTATCCGTTGTCCTGGCATCTGCAAGATTACCTTGTTTGAGTTAGTGTAAGAACTACGACGATCTAAGATGTGAGAATGGGTCGTATTTTACCGGACTCTTTTATCACCAAGTCCGGTGATCTAAGCTGTGAGAATGGGTCCGGTGCTCTCGGCACTCTTTAATGGCAAGGCACAGAGATCTGGCGGCTGGCTGAGCCGTCCGGAATTGCTTTTTGCTTGAAGAGCAAGAAAGGGGCAAGAATTTTGAAATTTTTTAATTTTTGTTATTTTCTTGAGCACACGTGTTGCGCTTAGGTTTTTTTTTGAGACGGAAATATTAGCCTCAAACAAAAAATCACACTGCTTTATATATGTTAGGTTTTTTTTTGAGACGGAAATATTAGCCTCAAACAAAAAATCACACTGCTTTATATATGTTAGGATATTCATTGTACTATACCATTTTCAGTTTTCTTCTCATATCTTCTTTTTTAAAATGCTAAGGCTTTGAAGTTTGTGCCGGGAACGCCATTGGCAGACGACGATGCGGCCCTTCTTCCCAGAGATGTTGCCCCCTCGCTATGGGCTCCTCTCCGAGGGACGCTGGCTTGTAAGATTCATTGCCGTGATTACGGGCAAAAGATTCATTGCCAGTTCTTATTCGTATCCAAATTCAATTCATGAAGGTTTTAGCATTCAAACACCTCCCGACTCTTCTATTTGGCGCTCAAGCTTGAGCTGGGTCAAGCCTCCTTTTGTTGGCAATCCCATCCAAGAGCTTTCGTGATTGGAGCTTCATCTAGAACTTGGCAATGGCGATGGTCAGATAACGCATGAGAGCTATATAGGTGCGTTTACTCTTTGCCAACCTAATTTCTCAAGTATGTTCCAGCCTACTATTGTATTTCTATTTGCATATTTCAGAAAAAGCGTAAAGATTTCCAAGAAAGATTTCCGTGAAGCACAATTTCGAGTCGAGGAACCATAGCCGAAGCTAAGAAAAACTACGAAGAAGTTGTGGCATGAACGCGGGCAAGGATCAATTTTTTCAGATATACCACAAGTGGAAATATGACCTCCGCTTAGAATCGCCCGCATCGTTCGGCAAAAGCTGAATTTGGACCTGGGAAGTTATTGATGAGCTTGAGCAAAGGCTCAAATTGGTGGATTCGGGGCTTTTTTTCTAGCGATTCGCTCAAAGTTCAAGCCAACGGAATCAACTCTTCAAATATGTGAAGAGAGTGGTACGTGACCGGCAGTGCAAATTGAAATGTGCTAGCGTAAGAGGGCAAATGTTTCTTCGGATACCTGCTTGTTCATCACCGAAAGGCTTGGAAGGGTAGTTGGTTCACTCGTGTTTCACAAGAAAAGATGGAGATGCAGAGAGCGTATGTCGGCATCATGGGTAAGCCAAGCAAGCTTTGTGTCCCCGGGTTAACTATCACAAAGACCACGTAAGAAATAGTTAATTTAATTGTGGTGTAGTGGCTTTGTTATTGGGAGTCCAACACTGTCGGGCATATGCCAAGCCCCTATCCGTAACGCTTTGGGAGTTATCCTAAAGGATAATCAAGCAAGATCAAAGCCATGTGGTGTATTTGGTTCTTTTGGATGGAGAGGGAGGCAAAGTACCGCAATAGAGGGATGCTCCTTAATTTTCCCCGCCATGGTATGCTCCTTAATTTTGCCAGAAGATTGTAGATTCTTCCGATTTTTGTTTTGCTTCTCATCAATGATAAATTTCGCTCTTTTGTTGTTCTTTGCTTCCGTTGTTTGAATTTTTTTTTTTTTTTGGATTTTTAAATGCCTTTGATTGAACATATATTACTTTAACAAAGATTCTTATCTGCATTTTTCTTTTTCTCGGCAAATTTCTTTTTACCGTGAAAAGTGTAATAAAGCTTTGATTTGAACCGCTGGAAACTTGGCGTTGGTTTTTGGGCCGCTATAATAGACGTATGGAAAAATGGTTTTTATGGTGCCATGGAAGCCCACGGAAGTCGATGGATGTTGCCATTCGAAATGTTATTTGGAGCATCGACCGCTATACAAAAATACAAAGGATGCACAACTCATATCTTTATTTCAAGGAAGAGAAATATAGAGGTAATTACTCGAGATTTACATGTTATGTTCCAATTCTTCCCTATCATTTTTAGAATGTTGTTGTACTAAGGTAATAATATTGCATCTCGTGGCTCAAATTGCTGATTTTTCGTGTTTATGTTCCATCGTTTTGTGGCCGAAAAGCAAAGGAGAGCTCAAGCAAATTTTTCGCTCTTGCCCGCGGGCGCAAAGATTGAAGATCTAAGGTGTAACAGCTTAACGATCTCTTTTGGCATTTGTGGTCCTTATGTTGTTCTTTCTATTGAGCTCGTGGATTGTTTATGTTTCATCTTCAGATTTGTTACTTCTTCAAGATCGCCGTCCCATTAATTTTGTCATTGTTTCATCTTTGCTTTTGTTATTCATTTTTGTTTTATATTATAAAACCATATAATCTGTTGCTAGTGATGAAACGCTTATTCATGCTCTCATATGTTTGCAGTTTGTCTTTAGTTGCTCATTTTAGAACCAAACTGCCACAAGGACCGTCTACAATGAGCATGATGGAGGCACAAACTATTCTTTAATGTATTGTTGTGGAGGCATACCCAGAAGAAATTGGAGGCAAGATTGTCAATTGGTTAGATTAGTGAATATGTTTTCAGTCTATGTTTACATCAGCAAATGAGGCTCATGGTGCTTTTTTGGCTTTTCACATAGGAAGGGAATAGAAGTAAAAGAAGCGATAAGATGATGTGAAAGTGATGTACAGAAATTGCCGTTGTTTCAAATTGGTTGCTGGCTTATTTAATGTCGCAATTGTCATATGTGATTGTATTTCTAGGACACAGTGATTATACATCGTTATATTTTATCAGACTTTTAGCTTAACAATAAGATTGATGCTAAAAGCATCATCAAAATGACTATGCAGTTGATGCTTTAGCTATAGACCCTCATTGTTGTCTAGAATCAAAGATACTATGATCCATGCTCTTCATAAGAGGTATGAGACTCACAAGATAACTTTTGTAGCACATCTTAATCTAGAACTTCTACAGAGGATGCAGAGTAATCTTCGAACATGGCATCTCAAATCAGTGGTATTCATGACCCAATGTTTTCTCGCAAATATTCCAGGTGACAAAAAGACTTATGTACCACCTTATAGTATTCTATATAGTATGCAATAATTTCTGGATATAGTGTTTTCATTGCCTTCAAAGATCAGTAATATCCAAGGCTCATGTGATTGTAAATTATCTTATTCAAGTCCGACTCAAGTAAACAATATGCGCTTGCACCAAATAAGGTGGAGCATTGCAAGTAACCATTGTATTCTCTACACAATGTGGGATCTACACTGTGAAAGCAACCAACATGTAATAACCATAGTAACCAGTTAACCGTTCTATTCTCTACACAATGTGGGATCTACGCTGTGAAAGCAACCAACATGTAATAACCATAGTAACCATTGCATAGTCCTATTCTCTACACAATGTGGGATCTACACTGTGAAAGCCACCAACATGTAATATAGTAACCATTGCATAGTAACTGACATAGTAACGATTGCACATAATGTAATAAATCATTAGAATCTCATCATACCACTTGCTTTATTAAATCTTGAATACAAGTTTCAATCATCAACAGTTCCAATGTAGAGCATTCCAGTAGATAACAATGCACGGCAAATAAAAACCTAACCAAAACTACAATTTATGTGTAAAATAATGGAAGGATGTTTTATATTTATGTTAAGATACGATGGTCCTCCTATAATTTGTCACGCTATAAGCCTTAAGCATAAACATATAGATATGTGAATTCTATTGATTATATCAACAACACAAAAGATAGGCATACTCAATTATGCAAGTCAATGCTACAACTCCTATCATTCCAGCCTATAATCTCATAGGATGTCAAATGACTAAAACCAATGAACAACCTACAAGCATACATGTTTATTGTTATTAGATGTTTCTTTAATGTTTTGTATCTTTCATGTGATCAAGATACCCTTCACTTATTTGCACTATCTATGGACACCATTACATCTAAGACATTGTATTACATCTACAAACACCATTCCCTCTATGCACATGCCCGTGGATAATGCCCGGCATTGCCGGGCACACGTTTCTAGTTTCTCTTGTTTTATGATAGGTTCATGATAGTATCCAATAGCATACGCATCTATGTATTATTAAATTCACAGTTCTAGATTCACATGTTCATAATTTTATTCTCTACCAAGTAGCAAGTTATTAAAACGATGTCTTTCTAAGTGGACCATGATCTCACTCCATTGTAGCAAAAGTCATGGCGTCGAGAACTTGCATGCGTGAGGGATATGCAACAGGTCGATTGTTACGAACAAAAGTTAGCAAGTAAACAAAAGATCAAACATCTAGCAAATTGACTCCAAAACTTAAAAGATTTCCATTCCTAGGATAGGTCCTAAGATACAAACAAGTGGCCGGAAGTGAAGTGGTGTTCTCATTGAGCTTTGTAAAACATTGAGTACAAATGGATCCCTCACTAGGGATAGATAAATTTGAAAATATGAACTTTAAATGTTCAAACTAGGCAATCATCGAGAGCATGATGAAACCGAAGAATACAACATAAAAATGGTTTAATCCGCCCACTTGGTCGATGCAAAGATGAGACGATCGGTGATCGCCTCCTCGGGGAAGAAGAAGAACACCTTCTTAGATTTTTGAAGAAACCCAAGCAAATAGTTGAAGCAGACGACCCCACACACTATGTATAAACCACAAAGCCTTAACAAGGTCGAAAGAAAAATGATCCGATCAATGAGTTAGATGCCATAGACAAGGAGACTCCTGAGGCTCCGTGGGCCGAGAAAGAAACAAATACCACCAATCGGGAACTGTCCGTCGGAATGACCATCGCGGGGAAAAAACAACCGATTAGTGCCGCCTTCTGAGGCTATAGTGCCACGCCGAAAAAAACAATAAATATGATCTCGAGGCAACAGCCACGCCTTAGAGAGAAAACATGAATAATAAATATTGACTTCGGAGGCTACAAATCCACACGAGAGAAAACATGAATGAATAAATAAAATACTAGTGCCATGCCGAAAGAGTAAACCAATAAGTATGTCTCAATCGAGTAAGATGAATCACAACCAAAACACTAGACCCTCTCGAAAACCACGATACAAGTCCGTGAGGGAGGGAGGGGCGGGAAACTTGTAGAGGCAAAAGAGAAAGAATGAAAATGAGCTCAAGAGAACGATGAGCTAAAAAAAGAAAAAATGAAGTAGTATAAATAGGAGAGGAGAGATGCCCCATCCAGGAATGCCGGTTCTATTGCTATCGCCAATAGAACCGCGGGCATTCCTAGGATGGGTCCTAAGATACAAACAAGGGCCTATAGAAGAGGAATCTACATCAAGAAGCATGAAGCAAACCCGACCGGAGAAAAGGATGAAGTTAAACAAAACTGGAGAAATTGATAAAACACGATGACCCTAATCGAACAAGTGAAAGAGATAAACAAAGGAAGAAATGGCTAAGCAAGGCCGATGACAAAACAAGGATAAAATCGAGATAAAAAGGGTATATGGACAACCAACAGAGCAAAGAAAACCAAGGCGAATCAAGAGGAGAAACAAAGGAGACAAGACAAGACAAAGACAATCAAGGGGTCAAATGATGAAAAAAGGATAAACAAGAAACTGAAGAACTGGATACACAGAGAAACGAGCCTAAGGCAATTCAAGAGCTTAACGAAGGAAAAAGAGAAAATAAGGAACACGGAGGAATATGAAAAACGAACTAAGAAAAATTATGAGGTGAGATGACCAAAAGAAAGAGACAGGGCTAGAATTAGTAACGCAAGCAAGCCACCAGAAAGAACAAATTTGAACTTCAACCTCGGCATGCATAGATACCAAAGGAGCAAATGAACCCAGGCGAAGAAGAGGTGAGGAGAGGGACATGACAAAAAAGGACTAGAAGAACTAAGATGAAGCAAAAGTAATTAAGGTGATGTTAGGATTTATACATAGAAGGAGAAAAAATGAAACTAAGAAAATATGGAGCAAAGGAACCGAGAGAATATGAGCAAAAAAATGAACCAAACAAAGAATTAACTGAGAAACCAACACTACAAAAACATATGAAGCAAAAGGACAACTAGAACTTAACTCGAAAAAAAAAGAATAACAAAAATTAAACGAAGAACTACCAAAAGGACAAATACAAAAGAAATCCACCCATAAGAGAACAAATGATGATAAAGGAAAGGAACTAAAGATATGTGGAAAAAAGAGAAAAATGGACTCACAAGAGCAAATGAATTTAATACGCAGAGTAGAAGACTATATGGAATGACAAGAATGAAGAGGCAAGGAAGGAAAAAAAATGAAGTGAAAAGGAATGAAGGACAACATGCAAAAGGGCAAATCCAGAGGAAGCAAAAGAGGCACGACAGGGAAAGGGGTAAAAAGTGGTAAACAAGAATAAACAACCCAAAATGGAATGAATGGAATGGGCGGGAGAGAGCATTTATGAAAAACTAATTAAATGAAAAGAGAAAAAGAAACAACAGGAGTCAATGGATCCAAAGGGGCTAATAAGAGGGCAAATAACCGAACAATTGGATTAAATAGAATGGGCACAACAAGGAAATACCAAAACGTGGATATCAGACGAGAAAGAGTGAGGGGGAAGGGAGGGACACAAGAGGATATGATACTAAACCAAAGAACCTTAACATGAAACGACAAATTCAATAAATCCTACCACATCAAAATACTATGAAACTAAAGCCCAACATATCAATATCTCAAAATGAACAATGGGTTTATGTTAGCAAAGGAAGTAAAGGCAAAATACTAAACCCAGTTCGAGGAGCTAGATCAATGGGAAATGAAACCATGACAAGATATTAAGGCAAAATAGAAGACATTAAGGAACAACAAGACATTAAGGCAAAATGACAGAGAAGGAACAAGAAAAAAAAAAAAGACAATGGACAAACTAAAACAAAATTTAACTATTAACTAAATAAGACGGACCACAAACAAACAAATGGAACAAAATAGGAATAAGCAAGGACCAACGTAGAGAAGTTGAGCAAACGCCATAAACGGTCAAATGACTAAAATGAACCCAGTAGAACCAATCGAATTAAAGGAGCAAAAGCACGAAATAACCAACTAAATTGCCAATAGAGATTTTAAGGGACGTTATGAGCACATATCTCGGCCATGACAAAAATGAGAAATGAAGCATAAATATTCAATGGAAATTGCAGATGAAAAAGAAATTTCAACGAAACAAGGCACCTTAACATAGCAAATAAATAAACGTATAATCATACATAGCCTATCAAGTTATATTGTGAGGAATAATCATGCCCTAGGACCAACTAGATTACATCGTACCAAGCAATAGAAGAACACGAAAAAACAAGAGCCTAGGAACAAGAAGTGAAATAGAAACCTGCAAAGAGCATGTATCACGGGGAATAATCGAGGCAAAGGTTAGTTCTCACCTTTTAAAACCACGTGGAACCTAGAGAAAAGATGGTTGAACGAGACTGGAGAAGGGACAAGAAAAACAAAAAAGACAATGGACAAACGAAACAAAATTTAACTATAAACTAAATACAAACAAACAAATGGAACAAAATAGGAATAAGCAAGAACCAACATAAAGTAGTTGAACAAAAGCCACAAATAGGTCAAATGACTAAAATGAACCATAGAACCAATCGAATCAAAGGAGCAAGAAGTGCAGAAATAACCAACTACATTGCCAATAGAGATTGGCGGCACAATAAAAAAGAATGGACGTTATGAGCACCTATCTTGGCCATGGCAAAATGAGAGAAAAAGCATAAATAATCAAAGGGAATGCAAGCGAAAATGAAATCATAGCGAAATAAAGGCACCTATAACATAACAAATAAATAAGCGTATAATCATGCATAAGCGTCTGCGGGTTATATTGTGAGGAATAATCATGCTCTAGGACCAACTAAGATTACATCGTACCAAAGCAATGGAAGAACACGGAGAAAAACAAGAGCTTAGGAATAAAATGAAAATAGGAAACTTGCAGCATGCTTAGCATGGGAATCGGGGAGCTCAAAAAGTTGGTTCACCTTTTAAAACCCACGGGGAACCTAGAGAAGCGAATGGTTGAAGCGAAATTTGGAGAGAGAGGAATTATGGGAATGAGAATAAATAGAAAGGGAATCAACAAATAGATGCTAATGGATCAAAATGAGAGTAATGGATGGGTCCGAGGATGAAAAAGAGCAACTGATCCAATAGAATGGGCAAATAGACAATATGGACAGCGGGGAATATATAAAGAGAAAGAGATGAAATATGACAACAATGGAAGATGCACATGAGACTAAGCGTTGGACCGAGAAAAATCCAAAACTACATCAACGAAAAGCTGTGATCCTAGAGACCAATATAAACAAACAAGAACAATGTACTTAGAGTTATCAAATTACAGGATAATGCAAGTTATATAGGAATGCAAAAGAAGTTGAGAGCAATGGGATTAAAAACAGAAACCAAAGAAAAGAAGAGACTAAAACCAAGGTAATGGACCAATTAAAGGAATAAGTGGTATAGAGGATAGATAGAATAGAAGTAGTATAGAAGAGGAACTCTTGGAACAAACAAATGGAACATTGAAAAACAAAGGAGGCACAATGGAACTAAAAAAAGAGTAAGTTGAAACTAGAAAAGCAAATGGACAAGTGACAAAGCATAGCAATAGATTAGGGAATGGAATAGAATAGAACATTGTAGAAGCAACCAAGAATAGAAAAGAAACAAAGGAGCCTAAGATGAGAACATGTCGCTAAGATCAACTCAAATATCGAGAAGTAATGTGCACGTCCTACATATATGCCACGGAACAAATCGCAACTATGAATAAATGATATAAATTATTCAAAATGACTCTAAGATCGGCGATAATGGTTATAGAGGCGGACCAGTCTCATCGAAACCGACGAAAAGAAAAAAGACTATAGCACCACCATGACTTAAAAATAAAGTCACCAATTAAAGAAGTACTAGGCAAATGCCTAAGATGCATCGGTTAATAGCGCTTCATCGGAGATAGTAAAAACAAAGCGATGCCACCGCAAAAGCGAGAGTGGATGTACATCTAACCATGCAAAAATGCCTTGCAAATGATTGGTACCTTGCACCGCGATCTCCAAATAAATATAAAATACCTCGATTAGGTGGAAAGTGGAAGCTCTTGAATTACAATAAAGAGAACTCAACAATATCTCTAACAAAGAGGCGATGGAAGATCCTCTTGGTATATGACATTGTATGGCCACATAGCTCTGAAAAAAAACAACGCACTAAAAGAAAACAATATCTACCATAAAAGCGAAATGACGCAATTTCGTCTATATTAAGTTGCAATAAATGTGGATCTATGGTACAAAACCCAACATATAATAACATGTTGTTCTAAAACACCATCAATATCATTGGTAAGAAAAAACTATTCATGAAGCAAAGTTAGCCGCGAGACTATACTTTACCCGGAGAAGGGCATCAATGATGTCACTACACATCGGCGAACCAAATCACCAAATTATCAACTTACAGGGGATGCTTTGGAGATCCCAAATCATTGACATCCTGAGAAATAAACAAGCTTAGCATGTGTGGCATCTATAAATGAATAAAGCTTCGGGAAATTTGCATGCACATCTTCCAAGGAACACAAGTATACAATCATAATATCGATTGGAGAAAACCAGCGAGAAAAGAAAACATTAAGTCGAGAAACTTGGAGGGAACCAAACCTTGCAATGGGAGAGTGAAAAACACGGGCAATCTAGCCACCACACTAAAAGATCAACTTCGTTAGGCCAAAAAGTAAAACAATTTAATTAACTTGGCTGGATACCTAAGCGTCCGTCCATGAACAAAAGGAAAAGGTCGGCACCATTACCACTTGCTCTCAAACAAGACGAAACCGTAATTCCTTATCCTAATCCTCTATCGATCGCTAAAACCTCATAAACAAATGCAAAGTACTTCCATATGAAAAAATAGGTTGTGCTATAGTGCTCTATATGCCCCAAAGATATGAAGATGTTTCTAAAAACACAATTGTAAATGTTCAAGAACTACTACGAGGAACAAATCAACCTTATGGATAAGCCAAAGCAAGAACATAGTACAACGGGACAACATGTAATAAGAACCAAGGAAACAATTTAATAACAAGAAACTATAAGTGGACAACAGGGACCACAGTATACATGACCCTAAAAAGAAAAATTAGGGGAACGAACTCCTTATCCGAAGATATTATGACGTAGGCGCGACTAAAGGTCGATGGAAGCGATAAAGGGATAACAAAGAGATGGCTATCGATTTGCTATAAGTGGAGTTCGCCGAGAGCCAAGAAAACCCATAGGGATAACAAAGGCGGGGATGGGGCAAACAAAGAAACAAAGGTCCCGATTAGAATGGGGAAAGCCACAAACAGCGGCCAAAAGAGTCGGCCAACACCAAACGACGGAAAAACCGGCTATGGAGACCCGATTGCAAGCGGAAAAACTTCAGAGTGGCTGGAAAATGAAATGATAGAGAGGAAATCGGACTTCCGGACGGCCGGATCGATTTAAAGAAAAAGAATGGAACAAAGAGCAATCTGGATTTGCTAGCAAAGAAGGCGAAGCTCAAGCACGCACGCGGGGAACATTGGGAAAAGCGAGAACCAAGACAAAATAAGCTCAAGAAATCATGCATAAAAGGATGGAGAGGGGAAAACCGAGGGAAGCAAAACAGCAGATCAAACAAAAGCGAAAGCAATTGACCAAGGGAAGGAAAAGAACCGTCTGCGAAACTACAAAGCAACCGGATGCACCCAAAACAGCCAGAAAAATGAAAAAAAGAAACTCCGGCCTGAAGGCGAATCTTGAAAACCAACCACAACTACAGTTAGCGAGCTGCAAACTGAAAAAAACCAGTATATAGCAAAGGACAAAAGGACCACAGATCCAGGCCACCAACATACCCGCAACCCGGGATTAACCTATTCGATTCGATGCACCAAATCTACGCGGGAATTGGTAGGAGATAGTAACGGGCTTTGTGATTGGTGAGAATAAAACCTGTAGAGGCAAAGGGAAAGAAATGAAAAGTATGCCGAGTAACTGGCGAGCCAAAAAGAAAAATGAAGTAGTAGAGAGTATGGTGAAGGCCCCCATCCATGAATGTCGGCTCTATTGCTATCACAACCGCGGGCATTCCGCACCTTCAGCCCAAAAGCTCACTATCCAATCTGCTCAAGGTGAAAACCAATCTCCAAGACAACCCATGCACAATTTTAAGGAACAAGAAGGGAGAGTTTGGGATCAACCCTTAGGAGAATCATGTCTAAAGCTTCATGCATTATAAAGGACATTTTGAATCCGCTCAAAAAGATTGATGTTTATATTGACAAGAAATCATGATATATAGAGAAGGAGAGTATCCAATCCCTGTTTATCTCTTCCCCAGATATGTGAGATCAAGGAGCTTCCTTTCAAAAATTTAAAGGGTATCGTCACCATTTTGGGTCTCAACCTTTCTAAGGTTCCATAGCCCCTACTCTGCTCCAAACGTAACTCCCAGCTTTATCCCTGCTTCTCTAACTTCCTTCCCAGCACCACCAAGGGCTCACCCCTCCATCATGGATTTCCACCCGTCCTCCATCAAGGAATCATATGGCAAATTAATATAACTTTAAAACCCATAGTTACAAACTCATGTGACTCCACAAAGTAAATAATCAAGTTCAACCCTTTTTAGCCAAAAGTTCCCAATTGTAACCCTTTAAGCTAATTTTTTTTTTTTAAATCAAGTCCATGGTTTCAGCCCCAGTTGAGTCCACAACTAGAAATATTCCTGGAGCAAAGCCCCTGCCAAGCAAAATAATCAGTCCAACCCTTTTTAAACTAAAAAATGTATCAAGATCAAATCTCTATTACGCCGCAACAATAGCACCCGTACGCACTCACAAATGCACTTCGTTAGTTTATAACGCAACCATAAAACTTCAGTTGCGTTCAGCGTAACAATAAGGGAAAAGAAATTGTTTCCAAATCTTATTCTATAATCATCTCCGGGCTGTTCAAAACCTCAATCATCACACACAACCCGCAACCCAACCAATATGGTTCTCTGTGCTGCGTCAAATACCTATCATGGGTTCAACAAAATTTCCTACCAATGTTAAAGTAAATTTCGTTAGCATTGAACCATTACACTCATCCAATGCAGAGAGCTTTGCCTTTAAATTAAACGCTAAGATTTCAAGCAAGCTTTCCCTTAAAATAAAGAGTTTTGGTGAGCTTGAATCCCTGGATCGCCCCCAAGCAAAATATATTGTTCTGAATGCACCTGCTAAACCACAACTATTAACATCTAAATTTTAGTTCATAAGCTATTCTAACTCCAAATATTGAATGCTTCATGGGCTGCTTGTATCAAGATGATAAGATTTTATCACTAGCATAAGCATACGCTTTACTGCTCAACATTTTTTTATTCCTTTATAGTCCTAGCAACCTTTTTATTTTCTTTTTAAGATAGATATATCAAAACCCTTCAAAGGGCAAAAAATTAACCCGAAAGGGAATTTCCGCATCGTAATAACATCTTATAGGCAACAGAAATTTCAAAACTCAGATTGGGTCAAGGTTGTTTCGATGTGCCATGGATTTGTCATGATGGATTGTGGTTCACCTTCATTTAACAACCCCAGGAAGCTAGAAAACTCCACACAAGGCCTCGAACTTTTCATAAGATACCGCTTTTACACCACCGACAAAACTATGCTATGGCTTTGTGATGGCTGAATGGTCTTAAGATATCGACATTAAGTGGAAGAATTCCTTCAAGGATTCTTTTTTTTGATTGGCTGCCCACCCGATTCTTGGCAAATGATAGACAAGGCCCCGATCAACCCCGCAGATCCTCCAACCTAGAATGATAAATATCCTGACAAATAGTGTAATTTTCGTGATCTAAAGCCAAAACTTTATCCCAAAGGTGTTCAACCAATTTATTTAAGAAGTTGTTTTGAAAGATTCCCAAAAAGTTGGAATTTTTAAAAAGAGCAAACAGGTATTCAAGCTCTTGTGGATAAGGATTTTGCAAAAGTCATTTGTGACACACTTTGAAGAGAAACACTTGGGCATAGGACCGCGGAAGCCATTTAGGGGGTCAAGCAGCACTCTCACCTGAGCCAGCGGAATTCCATTGCCAAAATACATGCAATGAAAGCGCAGGCCGTGCCGTTTTGCGCGAACACTACTCAGAAGCGTTAACACATCAAGCGAAGGCAAACAAATTCTTTAAACTTTTAACGTAGAAGAAAGCATTCGGGCAAGTATTCATATTAAAATAGTAAGTTACCAAAAGTTGTTACATACACTATCATCTCAGATAAGGTTCTTTAAATAAGGCTACGCCCAATTTTGCAGAATGTTTCAAGTAAAGTAAAAAATAAATGGGTAACGCAGATAAATTTATACCGACAAGCTAATGAAAACCCATCTAAGATAAATTTAAGGCCTCACGTGTGGTGGGTCCCAAATCTACCCACAAGACTCCCCATCACCTTGAGATTTCTTGCCTTCTCGGGATGTCCCTGGCTGCTCTTCTCACAGATGCATTCCTTTGTATGCATTTGTTTGATAATCGAAGTACTTCACCGCTTTACGTGGCTTCAGCACTTTCAGAAAGCATCTTGAATTTGATTAAATCAAGTTTAATATGGATGCAAGCAATTAAATTAACTTTAACGATAAATTCGTAATTTGGTCAATCCAATCACAATCAAAGCTTGAAAGACCAAAGTTTACACAAATTATCAAATCCCACAATCAATAACAAAGTTTATCGGGACGACAAAAAGAGCTTACCAAGAAACTACAATGGAAACCGCCAATGAAGAACCCTATTAAACTTTCTCTGAAGTATTAGAAAGGAAAACCTTTTTTCTTAAAACCCAACACACATATTACTTTGAATCAAAAGAACATGTGATCGTTTTCACTTAGTGCCAACCTTGGCGCTTGCGTTGTTGCGTAACCTTGAATAAGCACATAACACATGGCGTAAATTATTTCGCGCATGGCCATGCTTCCTTTGGCGAAGATATGCTAAACTTCTCGCCCCGGATTGTGAAACTATTGTGCCACGTACCGAGATGAAGGTTTACACTAGATTGGACCATTATTAACTCCTTAAGTAACTTGTATTTTGTGCAACATAGTTACATCGTTTCCTGCAACTTCCGCCCATAAGTGAACCTTCTTTGAATCTTAAAAGCCAATTCACTTACGCCGCTGTCTTTTCTCCGGTAAGCAAAGCTTTATTTTTGTTGATCCATTTCTCAAATGCATTTCATCGTAAACCTTAATAATGGATGTGAGTCGGTATTTACAAACTTTGTGTACCTCTACTCGACATCCTCGCTAGTTCGGAAGAGCTGATAAGATGGGGTTCTAACCGCAGGATAACGATACCAAAGTTGGTTAATGAGATTCAATGATCTTAATCTAGAATTTGATTTAGTGCTAAGGAAGTTCAAAAACATCTTAACTCCAGACATATGTAGTGTTTAAGAGACATACCCCAGCATGTGGGAGACGGAGCAGGGCAATCACGACCGCTTCCTTTGCGTCACTCTTCGGGCGTGCTCTTCAATGGACAAGCTCAACAGAGTTTGTGCCCATAATAAACGCTTCAATCAGGAGCTGCTCCACAACCGCTACTTTCTACGCTCCCATTATTCTAAACCCCGAGACACGCACTACAAAAACATCCGGAATTTTTACCTGGCAGAAAAAGGCTCTTTCCGTGCATTCGAGCTCTTAGCTATGCATGGTGGATAGCGTTGTCTTAGAAGGGCTCTTCTACCGACCGCCAAAATGTGAACTCAGCCTCGCTAATATATGCCAGCGTACAGTCTCCAAAATGATACAAAGATAAAACAAGAAAAGCTCCTCCCCGGCACCGGCCGATCCCAGAGAGCAAAGACTCTCAACACATGGTCACAGTGGATCCAACTATTCAAATTTCCAAGCATTTCGCAAATCTCTCTGGGCTATTCTAATGTTATTTATATATAAATGCGAAACTGAATGGGCAGGAACTAAATTAAAAATAAAGCCAAACAGAGTCATGACAAAAACCGTGATAAACCGATGCAAGATTTGTAGGCATGAAAAGGAACGCTTAGTAGCTATGAGAACGAGCAAGCAACATTACTTTGCTACATTTCTATTCTCGATCCAAACGCAATGCCTCCGCCCCTCATATATATATGGATATGCACCAATCCTAAAAACTCCGGGCCGCGATCAACAAACCCTAAATGCTTTTTTCCACTTAAGAAATTTTAAGAAACTCCGGAAGATCAACAAAATCCTCAAGATTCGGTTATCATAGAAATCCCGTAAAGCTTCCTTCACAAAAAACTTTTCCTGAATTCGATAGATTTTATGCATCACAAGCCTGAAAACCGTGATGCGGTGAACATATTTTGCTCCTTGTTTTAACCAACAATATTTACGGGTACAGCCATATTCTCATGCAATGTCACGTTATAACCAATGAAGATACAGCAATGATTTTTGTGTGTTATAGCATACTTTGGCGAAGTTAGAAGGAACGCTTCTAAAGAGAGCTCGTATAGTGGGAGCCCCGTGTAAAATGCCCAGATAAATTTATATCGCCCCCGCCTTTTCCCCGTGGGTGGTAAATTTATGGTCACATTTTGTAGCGCTGGGAGCAAACGAGTAATCGCCGAAGCACTGGGCGGCACCGGCGAGCCTCACGTGGAAAGGTACCTGAGTATTTTATATACCTTTTGAGCTCACCTATGCTTCCTTCCACCATATCGTCCAACAAATGTAGCTAAAGCCGCAAAATATAATCCCTGGTTCTAAATGCTGTCAAATGCATTATATTTTTACAATTTTAAAAATTTGTAATGGTTTTAAAACTTTGAATATTATATGCTTTTGTTGCTCTAGTGGAATTGCTATTTGTTTCCAATGTCAAATTTTTTATTGTATTTAGATTTGTTATATTTTTCATATACCAAACTAGCCAAAACCCGGCATAATAAACAATTTCGTGATGTGGGTACAGAAAGTTCACTACTCCCTCATGTTGGTACCCCCAAAATAACCAAAATGTCACGCTTATCACAAATAGATCGTGAAAATGGACCTTTTTGGGAAATTTTAGGTAGTCTTTTAAAGATTCCTTTCGCTTGAGCAAATTAGCGCCGGCCTTTAAACTTGTTCCTTCTCCTTCTCCTTCTCCTTCTCCTTCTCCTTCTCCTTCTCCTTCTCCTTCTCCTCCTGCTTCTATAGAGATCAAGGAGCCATTCAAAAAAAAGTAAAGGTACATTGGCCATTTTTAGGATCCCGACCATTCCAAAGTTCCATAAATATCCCAATGGTTCAAGTCTTATAATTTCAATTCCCACAACCAATCTTATTCTTGCTAACTACCTCCCCGAAAGCACCACATATATCATCAATGGTGTTGCTAGTTGGTGGCGTTCATGCAATCTTTGTCCACCAAATATGATCAAGTATAGATGCAAAATCGTGTCATCCTTTATTCCAAATGTTGCCATAGGTGGTGTTTCTAACTGCTTGTACAATAGTATGACTACAAGTGATGCTCAGGTTGTTAACCCTACAGGTGCGACAAGTCCATGTGTTCTCCATGTTGGCTCAAATAGCATTTCTTTCCATGGCAGAAAGTAGTAGAACTTAATAGAAGTGTATGGATTTCATTTTATATTGCCCATATCACGTTCTAGAGGCGGTCTTATAGATGTCTTCCTCCATTAATCCTTATCTGCTGATACTGGATCTTATTCCGTCCTAGAGTTGGTCCATCAAATCATCTGCCCTTGGCAAGGCATACATGTTCTTAAACGTCTGCTTGTAGAGTTGTCGATAGTTGATAGTCGATAAGATATTAATATCCTTTAAATTCCATCCCTTCGCAAAGGATGGATGTCCCAAAGGGTGACACATCGGTCTTATGAATTCTAATTTCATACTCGTGGGTGCTTCATTCTTATAAAGAGCTTTGCCTATTAATTTAGCATCCGTGCAGAGGTATTGGTTTAGGTAATTCTTCTGAAGTAGTATCTTCCTTCCTACTCTTGCGATCGGGGTCGATAGCTTCCATCTTAAGTATGTGCATGTCCTTATGCCTCATGATGCACTTAAGTAATTGATTCAATCGACCATGACTAAAAATTATCCTTAACTTCAACCTCGCGCTTGCCATTTTGGAGCTTGTGAAAAATTCGAAATTTGAATTGAATTCGATTTTATCGCCCGCGTATTAAATTGGACGCAAAAGGACCCAAACAAGGAATACAAGTAGCATATAGCATTAAAACCTCGCCTCGAGGGTTTCTTACCGAGAGCACTTCTAAAGATCTTCGCCTATCAACAGGATCTTTCATCAACCCAAAAAGATGTTGATTAACCAAGTCGGTGGGTGCCTCAAGTGTTGACTTGAGAATGCTATCTCTAGCCACATAATGCCACCAAACACCCAAAAAAAAAAAAAAAAAACCATTACATAAAGATAGGGAAGGCCATTTTCCACTTATTATTTCATAAGCAAATTTATTTCTATCAGTTGCTCCATTATCTAATGCATTGGCTGGTAATGAGACAAGTGTACATCCTTTAAATTTTGTAGCCAAGGATCATCTCATTTGAGCAATAAAAAAAAGGGTCTCTCTATCTTTTATATGGGAGAAGTTGTTTACCCAGCCCACGGGCCTATTTGGCAAACTCTCTCTCTATATACTCCAGCAAGTCTGGACATCAAAGTCTCTTTGATAGATTTCACCTAAGTTACAAAACGTTAAACTCTAATAAGCAATTATAAGTGAACGCTACAAATTAAAAGCGTCATTTTGAAATTACCAAAATGCCCCAAATATGGTGGTGTTTTGCTAAATGGCTATAACTTCTTTCAAATTCATCTGTCAAAGAAAGTACCTTCCACAAAATTTAGAGATAAGAGTAAAGACCTCTGTGGTGGTAAAATGATTTTAAATCAGAGCTGGAACATGCACACTATAACGTTGAAGAAATGCACCAAACCCTAAAAGGAAAGTATAACTCTGTGAATCGAACTCGATGAATTTGAATTTTATTTCCATTAGATAAATTGTCTTCTTCACAATGTTTGGTGACAACTTTAAATTTGAGGTACAAGCATTTCCGCATGACTATATTTACCAAGATGCTCTTGTTTGATGCTCTTGTCGAGGGTAGTGTTAATTTCAAAACTTGAAGGGGCTTCTAAAGAGTTTTCCCAAGTTTTTCTTTGCCATTCGGGGACTCCTCGCGGTGTTGTCGATGGTGATTTAAGTCGGGCTTGTACGCCAGTAGAGTTGCGCGCCTGCGGAAGCTTGCCAGGAGCCGCCGAGATTGCCTTCCTCTCCCACCGCTTTATAGAATATCACCATTATTTTAATATATCGATAGCAATAATGTAACTGAACGTAGCTTTTCTACCAA